>QXTE01000556.1:0-282049 GCA_003942145.1 Platysternon megacephalum | reverse complement strand
AGAACAGCCCAGCAGAGGGCTGTGGCAAGGGGAAAAGCTGCTAGGCTGATTGGGGAAGCTGCTGCAGCTGGGCCACGCCCCAATCAGGCCTCAGCTGGCCTTATATAAGAGGCTGGAAGCCAGGAGCTCAGAAGTCTCTCTCTAGCTGTAGAGGGAGAAGGGCCTGGCTGCAGGGAGCTAGAGACAGGGTACCTGAGTGGAGCAGGGCTGGGGGAAAGCCCTGGCTGCAGCCTAGCATTGGGCTAATAGGTACTGGGGGTTGCAGAGGGCAGCCCAGGGGTAGGCAAAGGCAGCAGGTCCAAACCCAACCTTGTCTGTGATGAGTGGCATATACTGCAGTCTGCCCCAGGGCGTGGGGANTGGGGGTTGCAGAGGGCAGCCCAGGGGTAGGCAAAGGCAGCAGGTCCAAACCCAACCTTGTCTGTGATGAGTGGCATATACTGCAGTCTGCCCCAGGGCGTGGGGACTAATTGGTGACTGGCAGTAGCCTACGACTGAGGCAAGGTGGGGATAGTGGGTGGGGGTTCCCCTGGGAGGGGGAGACCCAGAGAAAGGGGCACTGGGGTCCTGGGAGGGACACAGGTCAGTGGCAAGCCGGATCACTAGCCTGCAGGGGGCGCTCCAGGACGCTGGAAGAGCTAATTCCCGAGACGACCAGCAGGAGGCGCCGCAGGGGTGAGTCTGCTCGTTTACATGCCCCCAAAGAATTTAAAAATAAGTGACTATATGATCATGTGCTAATTAACAGTGATTTGAAATTTACTAGAGCTAAGCCTAGTTTTTGCTCAGTCCCACATCATCTTACTCGGGTTTTGAACATTAAGGTCAAGAGCATTATATTTTATCCTCTTGCATACATTATCAAAATCAGCCTGGGGAGCATGATGTATATAAAGATCTTATTTGATATATAAGAACACCTACGCTACCCACACATTCTAGAATCAGTTCGTTATATAAGCAACACATAGCTGTCCCAAGATAAACCCTCACTGAGCATCATATAATTGTAGCTGGTATGGAGATTGTGTAAGTAATTTAGATGTTCATATATTTGAAAAAACAGCTCTTAGAGGGCAGAGAGGCCCTTCTGTTTGGGGGCATACAGAACATATTGCCTCAGCAGCAGAGATGGCTTTCAACATGATAGGATGAAAATTACCCTTGGTACCTAAGAATGAAAAAGTACCCTTTACGCATCCAACTGGTTCAAAATGCAGTAGCTTGCCTACTGAACACAGTCAAGTTCAAAGTTTCAGTTCTTTGTCTTCAGAGCCCTCACAGAACTGGCCCCGATGTTGAAAGAGTGTGTCAATAAGATCCAAGCATCCTACAAGCACTGTATCATATTGGAACAATGGCCACACTTATTTCAGTTTAATCTAAATAAAGGAGCAGGATTAAACTAAACCAAAATAAACATTTTAAAACCAAATTAAGAATATCAGCACGGGTTTGCACTGATTTAACTAAACCAGTTTATTTAATCCAGAGCAGGTCTGTGTATAGACATGGCCCAAGACCTGGGAGGAGGAAGAACTGACCAAATCAGTTACACAGGCACAGCCTTGTGAGCTCACAACCATTAACCTCAGCAAGGTCTGGGGTTCATTCAGTCATTAAGTACTTATCAGTTTAACAGTACAAGGCAGCAGACGGAAACCTGTTTTTTTGGGGGGGGAGAGAAGAGCTGTAACTCAGGAACCTCTTGGTCAAATGAACCCAAATTTGGATCACTAATAACGGCGATACTGGGTCAGACCAAAGGTCCATCTAGCCCAGTATCCTGTCTTCCGACAGTGGCCCATGCCAGGTGCCCCAGAGGGAATGAACAGAACAGGTAATCATCAAGTGATCCATGCCGTTGCCCATTCCCAGCTTCTGGGAAACAGAAGCTAGGGACACCATCCCTGTCCATCCTGGCTAATAGCCATTGATGGACCTATCCTCCATGAACTTGTCTAGTTCTTTTTTGAACCCTGTTATAGTCCTGGCCTTCACAACATCCTCTGGCAAGGAGTTCCGCAGATTGACTGTGCGTTGTGTGAAAAAATATTTCCTTTTGTTTGTTTTAAACCTGCTGACTATTTTTTTCATTTGGTGACCTCCTAGTTCTTGTGTTATGAGGAGGAGTAAACAACACTTCCTTATTTACTTTCTCCATATCAGTCATGATTTTATAGACCTCTATCATATCCCCCATTAGTCGTCTCTTTTCCAAGCTGAAAAGTCTAATGCTACTGTACCTCGTTAGACAAACCAAATTTCAAAGCAATCCAAGTAACTGTTAGGATTCTAGAGCACTTACAAGAGTAGAGCTTTAAAGCATGCAAAATGGCAGAAATGGAAACCCTCTAGCCATTTTTCTGTATTGGTGAAAAAAATACAGAAAAAATATACTCTCAAATACCATTCTCATTTTGGGTCCCCCAAAGCTTTTGTGGATGACACGTACTACCTTGGGTGAAACTCGACAAACCATTTTGACCCATATCACATCAACAGTTTGATCTCTAGCTCTGTGCAGAAAACCCCCACATAGCCATTACTCTCTCAAATTTTCCATTCTATTTTGGGGGAGGGATTTGTCTCTGCAACCCCTAGCTCGAATGACCTAAAATTTGGACTACTAACCTTACCCTGCACTCTCCCGCGGTCCACCTAACTTCAAAGGAATCCGACTGAGCATACTGATTTTAGAGTACTTAGAAAGGTTGACTTTTAAACAAAAGTCATAATGCAAGCTTAAGTATAATGGTGACGCTGCACTGCTATAATAATCTAAAAGCAGCACATGAACAACTCAGGCAAGAAATGAACTCCTACCTTGTGTCGTTTCTTGCTCTGGAACCATCGTTCTGCGTGGGACCTTAAATACCAGAAAAAGAAAGACAATTAACTTATTTAGTGTAGACTTCAAGGTAGAAAATAGACTTCAACGCTCAGATTCATTTCTAATGTTGAGGTTAATTGAAGAGCACCTCCCTATTTGTGAAAGCTTCTTTCACACAAATCTATGTACCAGTCACATTTTAAGCTATTATTACTGAGGAGCACAAGAAAAGAGCAGTAATACCTTCTTTCTCCTCAAAGGTGTAACAACACAGATTCTGAATATTATTCAGCTATTGTGTGATATTGCCAACCGCACAAGCTCATCAATCATGAGAAATCACTTTTGTTTCCTGTCCCCATGATAGACTCAAGCAACCTTCCACTGCCAAACTCCACTTTGTAGAGAGCTATTTTTAATGTCCTCCTCTCCCTACTCTCCAGGTGGCAAGATAAGACAGCAGGAAGAAAGCGGCACTTCTGGAATTTTTCCTTCCTCTGCTTCATGGATTCCTCCCTTGGTGACAACAGGTGTGGGGTTGTTTTTGCTGGGCCAGCTCTCTGGTACTCTCTTAATCTGGGTCCTTTCCTCATCGCTCTGTAGGTTATTCAGAGAGAACAGAGGAACCGTTGGCAGCTTTAGCAATTGGCTACTCTCCAAGGAGAACAGCAGTTCCTGGTGGCCTCAAACAGAACTGTAGCATATCAGCCTAAACTCCAGAGTTCCTTGTAGCTCCTCATTCAACTGCCTTGTACAAATCTGGCCCCAAAACACAGCACTTGTGGTACTGTGAGTTGGGGAAGGTTTAGGTTGGATATTAGGAAAAACTTTTTCACTAGGAGGGTTGTGAAGCACTGGAATGGGTTACCTAGGGAAGTGGTGGAATCTCCTTCCTTAGAGGTTAAGGTCAGGCTTGACAAAGCCCTGGCTGGGATGATTTAGTTGGGGATTGGTCCTGCTTTGAGCAGGGGGTTGGACTAGATGACCTCCTGAGGTCCCTTCCAACCTCAATATTCTATGAATTGCACATTAGCCTATGTCTGGTTTCCACAGAGAAATATGAAGTTAACCAGATGCTCAGATATCACTATGATGGGTACAATATAAAAAAAATCTAGGTAGAAATAAGCACATATGTAAGGTAATATATATTTTTAATCAGATCAAGCAAGCAATTGTAATTCCAAGAATGGAAAAACCATGACTTTATATACAGAATATTGCAAGTACTTCCCACAACTACATATATATCTATTCCCTTAGAGTGCATAATAAGAATATATTGGTTACTTTTCCCCCTCTCAAAAAATAGCCCTTCATATTTTTGTTTTTATCTTGTTAGTTTCCAATAATATCTGTATTTAAACAAGTGTTTGCTCCTCTACAGCCTGGCTCTTCCTATTTGATCCTGCAGTGAAGTTATAACACTGAATGTGTAACTTCTTAAGTCACCTGTAGGTCTATGAATTGGGAGATAAGCAGAGGTGGACTATTTTTCTTGCAGGATCAGTAGAGGGGAGAGCTTTTATTCAAGGAAAAATCCAAAATAATAGTGTATCTTGATGCCTATGGGGAGCGGGTGGGAAGTCAAACCTGGGACCTGAGCCTCCACTGCCTGAGATAAAAGACCTAGGTCTGTTAGCTCAAAACCTTTAGTGCATTCAAATATCTATATGCATGGTCCAGCTACTAGAGGGGGACAGAGCACCACAGTCTGTAAACCTGGGTTACAACAGTAAGTAGAAGACAGATACTATGCATTTTCATTTATAAAACTTTTTTTTACATTAGGTCTTTAAAGAATCTCATTAATCAATCAACAAAGTAAAGCACGCTAGATATTTGTTTCCTTCTTTCTCCTCCCAGCAAGCCTTTAAGAATAGGATAGCTGAAGTCTGCCAATAACATGAGGTGACTTTCTAAAACACTGGAAAGAATCCTTGATTTTATGCTTGACTTGTCTAAAAAGATTGGATAGTTAATGCACTGTCTCGATGAAGAATATCAAAGCAGTTTGTTTACTCTAATTTGAAGAAAAAAGGAACCTAATAGAGAATCTTCATTATAGTTCTCATTTAAGGAATCCATTTCAATTAATCCATTTCACACATGACCAAGGTACAGCTGTGAAGAAGAGCACCAATGAGTAAGGAGCAATAACCGGAAGGAATAGCTGCCAAAAACAAGGAGGAAAATTAATGTCAATAGCACCTATTTTTAAATGTATTTTTTGCTGTTATTAAAAGGCATGCATGAAATCTCAAGAAGTGTTAAGACCCATTGTTTCCTCTTGTCTACACTGTTCTAAATCTAGGCTCTAACTTTTCTTAGGAAAGCCGAAATCTCTTTCAGAATTAAGAACTCAGCATTAGTCTCATTACTTTGGTAGCATAAGCCAGCTAAGTCATAGTTTTATACAGCCCTATATAAAGAGTTTAGAGTCACCAAGTTAATCAAGGTGGACTTGACATTAGAAGACTGTTTTGGCAGATCTACTCCCATGCTACAATACAGATAATGTCTGTACAGTGAAGACTTAACTCTGATAAAGGACTCACAAGTGGCATCATGGGCTTCATGTTTACTTACTGTAACAAACATGTTCCACTTAAAGTATAATTTTTTTTTTTGACCGCTAGCCCTGCAAACTGAGCCTGGGCTATCCAGCTTGTATAGCAATACAATTTAACACCTGTGCAGTCCATTTTACTACTGACATTGGTGTAACTGTTTGGAACTTAACAGTTCTACTGATGAAGCATAAGATGGAAGAGATTCCAGCTCACTTAATCGTACCTGTATAGGTTCTGTAGGATTAAAGGAGTAAAAAAAATAGAGAATTTCATCACAAAAGTGAGAAGATCTGAATCTAAATACACACAGGAAGTAGATCTGCAGAGTAAGGTGGTGTCATTTTACAGTGTCTTTTAGGGCAGACCCACATTTTAAAAAAGCATCAAAAATTCTGCTAACCTCCAACTCTTAAAACAACATATTAAATACCAGTGTTGGCAGCACAGGTAAAATTTTTGAACATTTTACTTCATAGTTGCCCAGTATCAAGCTTAGTCATTTATGCTGGTACTTCAGGCTCTATGCTGTTTCTGATATTGTTCCTAGGAGTCTGAAAATAAAAATTAATTTCCCTACCTAATTTTTCCTCTATTTACAAACATAGATTTTTTTAACTCTGAGTGAATTTAGTGCTCAGGAAAGGGAGAAACTAGAAGCACAAGTTCAAACCAAATGTAGTATAGAAAGAGGCTGTGCAAGTTTTCCTGCCTAATTCTATCAACATACCTAGACCATGCACTGCAAATACCATGCAATTCCAGTCCTTTCTTTAGAAGAAATTCCCACCAGGGCAAGGTATGTGATAACATGATAAATAGGGGGAGGGATGATACCAAAAAACCAAGCAAACTTATTTTCACTTGTGACCAGGGAGTCAGGTTTGAGCACAGAAGTCTTCAGCAGTAGTAAGTACACGTAAAAGGCTAATGTGCTAATTCTCTCTCGGATTTCTTGTGATATTTAAATGATACTTGAAATTAATGACATTTATTGTTCACCTCCTTTTGGTTTTGCAGTAACAGCATCATATGAATTGCCATACTTGCAATTGCCAATGATCCACCTAGTCTGGTACATCATCTCCGACAGCAGCCAATATTGAACGCTTCTGAGGAAAGGATAAACCTTTCATAATGCCCCCAGTCCTGCTCTACAGAAGAAATGTTTATCTTATGCTCGCAAACATCAGTGTTGAGAACCCTTATTTTTATTCTAGTGTAACTGCAAATGCTGCTCTTATTCAAGGTTTTTAATCTTAAAAATATTGTATTAAGCTATTTGCCACTGAAGAGGTCAATAAAATATTGGGAATGCAATTTGTGCTCCCTCTTTGGGCTTTTTAGCAAGCAGTAAAGCATTAAATATTATAGATCCTTCATGAACAGCAGCTCGTTTTGAATAATCAGTGAGTTTATTTTGAAGTACTCTATTTGATTTAGGGCTTGTCTACATGGGGTTATGATTTCTAAAGTGCAATGTACTGCACATTAATTGATCCACATAGACCCTACTGGTGTCCACTAAAAGTTCCCTAGTGCTCTTTAACATCGCACTGTTTGAAACCAGCAAGGTCTACGCAGACCAATTAATACCCACTATGTTAGTATGCTTTAGAAATCATACTCCTGTAGTCAGCATTACCCCATGGTGTAGACAAGCCCTTAGAAACTAAGACTTTTAAACAAGACTACAATAACACTAAGGTACAATTATATAAATATTAAAGTTGTCTCTGTCTGCAGAATCCAAAAGGCCACACCCTGTGTTCTGCAGCACTGTATACCCTGGCAACTTTAGGTAAATTAAAAGAAAAAGTATGATTAGAAATTAAATATGAAAGTGAATAATTCAGTCATTACAGTATTCCTTTTATTTTGCTATTAAATTCAGATTTTGCATTACTCTATTTTCAAATGCCACAGATTTATGTATTGATGATGTACAACTACGTTGAAGACTGTCAGTTAGGAAAGCTGGTGGTTTTGACAGCTGGATAGGCGTATGGGGCATCAAGGAAGGCATGGAAAGTAGTTTGGGATTGAGAGATAAGGTAGCATGGTCCAGAAAACAGGTGCCCAGTATTATTGGTACTGCACTAATATCTAGGAGCCCCAGTCCTGGACCAGGACTCCAGGGTACTATGTACTGAACAAACACACAGAATTTAGGATGAAAGTAAAACACATGGAGGGGGCCTTGTGTTAGAGGTAGGGACCAAAAGATCTGCAAAACCTTCATTAGAATATATTTGTGGCTCCTTCTTGAAGAGCTGAGCAACCTATGTAAAAGCACTTTCAAAACTGGGACTCTGAAAATTCAGGATGTGAGACTACTGCCCACAGTGGTGTCTCCTCAATTACATTAAGGCAGTTTAGGTCATAGTATGAATATTGCTACACTGATTTCACTATTCAAGCTTCTAGATTATGTTCTGGTAGAAAGGGCATACTTGAAAGTGTTCATCTGAATACGGGAATATGCTGTTAGTTCAGAGAGCAGAGTTTTAAAAAAGTCATGGTTAAGGCAGTTAAACTGCACATTATCAGCTGCTGAGGGCAGAGTCCATCTGAAGTCTCTATGCAGTACACAGCAGCTCCAACTCAAAGTACTGTGTCAGCTGCTCATTCTTTGAGACCCATTTTTTTTAAAAAAAAAGAAGAAAACCATAGGGAAAGACAGACATGGATAAAATACAGTTAAATGACAAGAAGAGGGCAACTCCAGAAACCTAAAGTGCCTAAATGGTTAGCTCCTAGGAGCTAACCATTTCATTTATTGATATTCTATAAACATGCAGACACTAGCTGCACAATAAAGTAACTAGCACACTTGGCTATGAGTCTGTAATAATCTGTTCAGCTTTAAAAAATGAAACAAAGAATTCAGAAAACTGAATGAAAGATGACACAAAGAAAGGAAAGTTGGAATGAATCTTGAAATGAAATATTTTGAAGTCCCACCACTCCTTTTATTCAGTTATTTTATGGATCACAAATTCAAACTTCAAAAGAAACAAAGGTTAATGGAAGAGTTCAGTCTTTACAAGTGTGCAATATAAGCGCTGTAAGTAATTATTATAAATAAAATGTTGTACTATCTTCCAGTAAACAGCTTTAGATAAGCAGAACTACATACCCTATTTACTTGAACAAACACTCACTTCTTATAGTTGTGGCATCACCATTAGTTAGGAGCTCAGGATCTACCTGCATCCCATCCAGACAAACAGACAAGTCTCCTATCACCTCTGCTGGTTCTCGGTCACCGACAAGCTGCAATGTCACAACCACCTGCTCCACTAGAAAAGAAAGTACAGAAAAACTAGAAGCTTCCCTTTATGTTAACATATTATTACATTTTATTAAAGAAATTATTATAAATCTACAGGAAAGGATTATAAATAGAATAGCTCTGAATCCCCATAGGAATAATATTAATATTTATGCTTTTTGCAAACAGTCCTCCCAAATCTCCTGTAAATAGGTATTATTCCTTTAAAGATGGGGAGACTGAGGCAGAACAGTGAAGTGGCTTGAACACAGGGAGAACCAGTATTAGAACAGGGGTCAGAATTCTGGAGTTTCTGGCTGTTTTGTGTTTAGACTACTGGACCACACCTCTCAAACAACTACTAGAGCTGACCTCCAAAACAGCTTTAAGAACCAGAATTCATAATATTCCTCATGAAGTGTGTGACGTTGTGCAGTCTATATGGTTTTATAAAAACATAAGTGAATATAATGTAACTGGAATATGCTTCATGCAAAAGGTCTCTTGTAAGGTATCATTACAAAGCTTATAATCTACTGAGTGTGATCATCCTATTTGTATAAAATGTACCACTCTTGTATCTAAAAATAGGAATATAAAATATAACTCTGAGGGCCTATTGTAATTATGCAAAGTGTGGGCCATTAATGGTGGTTTGGAATCTTGATGACTCCCATTAACCAGGACCATTGTCTGCAGATGGCTGTGTTTTACCTGTGAGTCTTCCTGTATATGTGTGTGCTGGCAAGTGGGTAATGAAGTCTTGCAGTGACATTTGATCATGTCACCTGAACTGGAATCCATCTTTAACCTGGTGCTTTTCCAGTGAGGGGGGGTGGAAACCCAGAGGGACAAAGGGTTCCCGCCTTATGCAAAAGATATATAAAGGGGTGGAACAGAACAAGGAGAGAGGAGCCATCATGAAGAATCCCCTAGCTATCACCTGAGCTGGAACAAGAGCTGTACCAGGGGAAAGAATTGTGCCCAGGCCTGGAAGGTGTCCAGTCTGAGGAAAAAACTTACTGAAGCATCTCTGAGGGTGAGATTATCTGTATTCAGTTTGATTAGACATAGATTTGCGCATTTTATTTTATTTTGCTTGGTGACTTACTTTGTTCTGTCTGTTACTACTTGGAACCACTTAAATCCTACTTTCTGTATTTAATAAAATCACTTTTTACTTATTAATTAACTCAGAGTATGTATTAATACCTGGGGGAGCAAACAACTGTGCATATCTCTCTATCAGTGTTATAGAGGGCGAACAATTTATGAGTTTACCCTGTATAAGCTTTATACAGGGTAAAACGGATTTATTTGGGTTTAGACCCCATTGGGAGTTGGGCATCTGAGTGCTAAGGACAAGCACGCTTCTGTGAGCTGTTTTCAGGTAAACCTGCAGGTTTGGGGCAAGTAATCCAGACCCTGGGTCTGTGTTGGAGCAGACGGGAGTGTCTGGCTCAGCAAGACAGGGTGCTGGAGTCCTGAGCTGGCAGGGAAAACAGGAATAGAAGTAGTCTTGGCACATCAGGTGGCAGCTCCCAAGGGGGTTTCTGTGATCCAACCCGTCACAAAGTGCATATACAAGTTTTATATACAGACAAGAATATTTATCCAGTCATTGAAAAAAATTTACATTTAAAAACATGAAGCTTTTCTCTCTTGCATCTACAGAAGGAAGGGAATTTACTTTTACAGGCTAAGCCACTGCATCTAGTCACAATGGAACACGATTTCGGATAAATATCTTTGCAATATCACAACAGAATATTTGATGTTACATACAGCAAGAGTCCCTAGGTTAGCTTTCTTCCAACTTTAGCAGTGGAATAAGACACCTGTCAGGGCACTGTTCTGCACTGTTACACGGATACCAATAAGTCCTGCAATTACAGTACAGACAGTTGAAAGAACCAAAACAAACTATTCTTTGGAAGGCCAGAACAAAATGAAGCCAATGCAAAGGTATGTGCAATAGTAATGTGGATTCTCTGAGGAGGGTTTCTGTAACACAGTATTCAATGTGCTTCTCTTTCCAAACAATGTGGAAGGTGCACATATTCAGCTACATAAGATATTTGAGTCTTGTGAAATGATATAGCATCTCATCAATTTAAACAAGCAAGCAAAAACACCCTTTACAAGCACCCTTCACGTGCCAGGAACACGACTCAGACAGTGTTTAACTTTAAAATAATTATCTTCCGTGGCTTTTTTTTTTTTTTTTTTTTTGAAAGTTATCTAATCTTCAGTTTGATTTTTCACTCCCACATTCCACCTCTTACTCCACACCAGTGAGGTGTAAAATACCATGTTTGTAATATCACTATAAAACAGTGTATTATAAGTAAGACTACACTGCATGATCAGCCAGGATGAAATAAACTGCAAGAGAAAGCTCTTAAATACCATCAGTAGACAAAAAAGAGCAATTATACTTTAGATATATTGTTTAAATTGTCACATTATGGTTTGTTTGGAACACCTGAAAGGGTTAAACCCAGCACCTTGAACTACCACATAATGCAAGTCTGGCAAATTTCATACAAATAAGGTAAATTTTTTTAGTTACATACTTACGTTTCATATTGTTTGATTTCAATGTCTCATGAATCTCCAGAGTAGCACTACCCAGTAGAATATCAGACTTTAATGTCTGATGGCTCCAGACTCGAAAGTTTAATTTACTGACAGGAGTGACAATTCTGTTGTAAAAAAAAAAACCGTACAGAGAGCAGGACAATGGTGAACACCGGGCAAAGCATCACAACCGAACTGTGATACACATCAGCCTTCATTTAAAAAACAAAGCTTATTGAAAATAAAAATGGTCATATTTAACTGACACACCAAACTTCAAAGATTTTTAAAAATTATAACAGCTTAAAATGCATTAATTTTCTTGTTATGTGGATGACGGGAAAGCAAGATACCAAAGATAAAGAGAAGTCAAAATGGTTACTAAAACTATTCATGCTTGGGTCAGAAAGTTGAGATTGTTTCTGAGTATAGGAGGCATACCATCAACTTAATCATACTTGTGTGAAAATTGACTATTAATTATTACAACAAACACCTAAAATTGCTATAACCAAAATATTAGAGAAAAATATTTCTTTTATTTCACTTTTTTTTTTAAGCTTTATGTAGGTTCAGTTTTACTGTTTACCTTGCATGGTCCTGTGTGAACTTTTCATATAGCAAGAGGGGAGAGAATATTTTTTCAGAGAACAAAGCCATTGTAAAACACTAACATTGGCAAGGGGCCTGCAGGAGACGGTTAGTACTCAAAACTACTTTTAATATTTTGAAAAGTTGACTAGATTTCAAGTGATTATGTCCCAATGTGCACTGCTGTGAAAATGCAAATATCTAAATTGTCACATATTTAGTCCACACTGCTGTGATGAAAGTGAAAGGAACTGGGACTCTATGAAAAGTGGTTGTCATAAGCTGATATAGTATTTTGCACTACCATGCTTTTGACTACAAAATGAAATAAAGTTACCAAGAGAATCCCTTTCTGAGTAATAGTGGGCACCTTCATGAACAGGGTCTTCTCTTTGATATGACAGTGCTATACACCTAACCCTAAATTCACTCCCCCAAAATTCCCAGAAGCGGAGTGAGTGTATTGCTTTCACAGCATTCTAAACTCTTGCTGGCCTTGGAGTATGGGTCTCAAGTTTAGTCCCTAAGTAATTCCCCCTGTAGAATATAAATGGTCACTACAGCATCTGCCATAATGTCTAAAGCAACTTGAATGCAATCATAGAATGTAGCGAGCAATTTACCTGTTCACTCTCACCTGTTCCCCTCTCCCTCCCCAAAAGCCTGTTTAGAGCAAAACAAAGGAAATCCACTTTTTAAAGCTTACACAAAAACTGAATAAATTAGTGGTTCATGAAAAGTGCTAGATTAACAACGCTGGAGACAAAAGTTTACCCCAGAACAGATGCAGCACCGACAGTAGCAATGCAAGTTTCTCTCACAATGTGCTGCCAATAGGAACATTTATCTGTGCCTTACCAAATATTTCCTTTCTTGGAGTAATGAGGTCCACAGATCCATGACATTTGGGGTCTCTGCTCTATGCAGCCCTGGAGGCAGAACAAACCTCTCAATCAATGGCAGGGGAGATGTGACTCTACCTCTGTGAAACTGCCAGCTGAGACACTTCTATAAGCCTAGGAAATGTCTAACCACTCTATATCAGAAAGGAAAATTAAGCATTAAGATTAAATAGAACAATCTTCCCACAGATCAATGAATAACGAAGTTGAGCGCCAATTAATAATCCCACATCTTTCCTCATTCAGGGTGGGTTTAATCTGTGGACCTCTTTATTTTAAGAAAGGAAATTTTCAGGTAAGGCATGGATAAATTTTTCTATTCGTATTTGTAGTGAAATCTAAAGATCTATGACACTGGGATTTTCATAGTAGCGTCCACTCAGGCTGAGGAGGGAGGAACGATATACATGTGTTATATGTATGTATTTAACACATACATATAAACACATCAGTTATGTGATGTCAAAGAGGGTAACCCTTTCCTAACAGTCACTGGGATATTACAGCAAGGAGCACCCATCTACAAAAGGCAGCATCAGACGATGACTGGATTTCCAGCTTGTAGAATTTGGAGAAGGTATGAACAGATGAGCAGCTGGCTGCTTTACAGATTTCCTCGTATGAGGCTATGATCTTTTCGACCATAAGCTTGCCATAGCTATGAGGGAGTGAGCTCTGATTTTGGAAGATGGAGTTATGCTTTTTGCTCTGCATGCTTCTGATATACAATAGTTTAGCCACCTGGAAATGGAAGATTTTGAAGCCTTCTTTCCCTTTTGACACCAGATGATAAAGCAATAAACAAAAGCATTTGCCTTTCTGAACTGAGCTGTGCAGTGGATGTGTTACTTGGAACATCCGCAGAGTTCTCAAAGTATACCACAGTTTCTTTTTGGGGTGAGATGGAGCTGGGCAGAAGGATGGAAGGACAATTTCTTGTGTTTTATGACCCTGGAATCACTCTTTGGGAATAAAGGGCAGGGTCAGTTCTGAGTACTACTTTATCTTTATGGAAGGCGCAGTACTGAGTTTTCAGGAAAAGAATTCCCAACTCAGGTACCCCGTGAACTGACATGGTTGCTATCAAAAAGGCTACCTTAATGGCTAGAAAGTAACGAGACACCTTCATGAGTGGCTCAAATGGAGGGCCTCAATTGGAACGGAGAACCAGGTTAAAATCCCATGAAATAACTCTGTGCTCCTCTTCAAGAGGATGTAGAAGAGATGTTGCTCTCAAATAAAAATAAATAAATAAAAAAGTTTGGGCACCTGGGTAAGATGAAATCTACTACCTGCCTACTGCACTAAGGATGCTAGACAAAGCAGCACCTTGAGGTTTGAATTTTGGAACTGGAAGGCCTAACCTAAATCCATCCTGAAGAGAATCGATGGAGACACATCATGTAGGGGTGAGACCCTTGTCCTGGCAGCAAGGGATAGAGCTCAACCATGCTCTTGAATTCATTGAGTTAGATTTCTTTCTGGAAAATAAAAAAGTGTGCATTTTACCTGTCATGAACAACCCTTTTGACTTAAGAATCTCCATTCAAGAGCCAGGCAGCTAGGCTTAGACTGTCTGGATTCAGATACATGATTGGCCCTTGTAATATCAGATCCCATCCAGATGGAAAGAGTATGGGAGGTTTTCATGCCATGTTGAGGAGGTCTGAGAACCAAAGCCTCCTTGCCCCGTACAGGGCTATCAGAACTACCAGTGCTGCATCTCGCAAAAATGCTACAGACGATCAGGAGAGGGGAGGGGAGGCCAAGAAGAGAAGACACAGAAACCTTGTGATTTAAGTGGGAGGCAAACAGATCTGTTGCTAGAAGACCAAATTCTTTCACCAGGAGATGAAATGCCTCTGGGTATACGTCCAATTCTAAATTATCTAATTTTTGCATGCTGAGCCAGTTGGCCATACGATTCTTTTTCCCTTGGATGAGAAGGGAGTGAATTGGCTGCAGATTCTCTCCTCTCCAAGTCATCAAGAGATAAGCTTCTCTTTGACCGGCAGCAGTCCTTGTTCTGCTATATCTGTTGATGTGTGAATGCTTGAGGTGTTGCCTGTTATGATGAGCACAGGAGGGAGTCCAGACATGGGAGCAGAGATTTGACACCATATTGGATTGCCATGAGCTTTCACCAGTCTATACTGTGCCCATTCTTTTACTTGGACCACATTTCTTGATCTCACATGAGCACCCCATCTCTGCAGGCCTGCATCTGTGGTGGTAACTGTCCTATTGGGAAGCCCAACTTGAATTTGCTTGGACTCATTCACCATCTGAATTACCTGCAAATCCTGCTGGGGAGAGAGACCCATCCCTCAGTGAAGGTAAGAGATAGTTCAGGGAGGGATAAGAGGAAGCTCTTTAGTGGCCTCATGTGAGTACTGGCCCACTAAGAATGTCTTTTTAAGAAACCACTGAAGTGTATGAATGGATACATCCCTTGAGCGGTTGATGGTTTTGATAAGACTCCTCAGATTGTCCCATCTTTCCTGCAACACAAAAACTTTGTGGAGGACATTGTCTGTCTCCACTCTATGATGGGAAATCTGCTGAGACTATGTTAACTGACTCAGTCTGCAGCATCCTTATTGTCAGGGTGGTGCTATCCATAACCCTAGTTTTGGATAAGGCTCAGATAAGGAATTTGTCCAGGAAGAGGAAGACATGAATCCTCTCCTGGCTGAGAGCTGCTATTAACACTACCAGCACTTTTGTAAACATGTGAGGTAAACATACTTCTGGGCTGTTGCTAAACCAAAGGAGAAGGACCTGTACTGGTAGTGTTGTGCTTCAAAAACAAAACATAGGTGGCTCTGTGAAACTGTAATTGAGCTATGAGATAGGCATTCTTCATGAAGTTACCTTTGCTGATGGTGGCCAATATGGATGTCAAGGTCTCCATTTTGAATTTTGATTTCTTCCTTGATCTATTGAGATATTTAGGGTCAAAAACTGTTCTGTGGCCTTCTGAAATTTTTTAGTTTTGGGGAGATGGCGGGGAGGAGGTAGGGAAGGAGACTAGGCTCAGTTTGGAATAAAGGCCTTGTTTCCCCTGTAGAGGGCCTGATTCTATTAATTCCATTCCTAGGATAATGAGCAAGGCTATCTGCATGCCCCTACTCCTCCCTCTAACTCAGGGAGAAGCCCTTAGGCCATGTGATTTTTTTTTTCTTTTTAGGTTGAGAGGGGCCATACTTGAATACTGTCCACCAACATTATATTTATATATTTAATACTGTTGACCTAATGTCCCCTGATCGTCTCAGTCCCCTCTTTCAATCATGAAAACTATGCCTGCCTTTACTTGGCTACCTGTGAAGGTCGATATAGTTAGGCGGCCACTCTTTCAGATAAAAATCTCTCCCAGTTAGAAACTATGAGTCCCTGACCACCAGAAAAATAGGCACATTTATTTCAAGTAGTGATACCACGATAAATGTTGACTGGTGCATGCTAAGGAACCTTCTGGCCTCATGAATGGAGGTGGGGGGCGGGGGGAGAGAGAGAGGACAGAGATAAATAAAGAGTGGGTCAAGAGACCCTTACTGCCTGCTGGTTCTTTCCCATTTGTGTTGCTATCCCTCTCTACCCTCCAAAGCCACTTGCTAGAGGGGAGGAAGTGGAGAGGCACTGTAACCTGCTACAGAATCTAGGAACAATAACCTGGACATTAGGGCATGGTAACCCACAGCAACTGAGAATGACAACTTGATACTTTCCCAGTCTTTTACGAGTGGGAGGAAATCCCTATCCCACTATTACTTTTTCAGAAGGATATGTGAAGGCTATAGCTTGACTAGGGCATCTGTAGACCTTTAAGTTTAATTTACCAAACTCTGTATACCCATACCTGAAAGAGTCTGCTTGGGGTTTTGCCTACATATATATTTTAATACTTGATTCTCTTTGATTTGGACTGCTGGTTGTCAAGATTAAAAAACAAAAAACAGATTCTGCTATACAACTGGCTCCTGCAATCTTAGTGTTTTAATGTATATAAAACATACAGGTCTTGTTCTCTTAAGAATGGCTCTTCAGTGCTGGGGTACAAACCAAATAAAGAAAAGAAATTAACTTTGCATCCTGAGTCAGGCACAGCTATGCCCACTAACCAGGGTGTTCTCAGGTTCTCTAAAGGGGTCTTATAATGCAATATTTCTGGAACATAAGTGTTACCAGAAATACTAACAGCTGCATACAATTTCTGTTGATTCCAATGTTCCATATGATGCATTCTGGTGCATTTCTAGAGAACTGGATTTCATGAAAGATAAAGAAGTTCTCTTTCGCAGGTACACAAGGAATTTCACACTTGCATTGGAGGTTGGATCTGTGCAAGTAGGAGTCACCGAAAAGCATGCTCTAAAATATAACCTGCTATATAACTAATAATATGACACAACGAATAGCTGTGTCTTGAAACCAGAGTCCAGAATTTTGAGATGACAACCCCCACACCCCCGGTAAATATGTACTGAACAAGTGAGCATGGGATAGTGTCAGCTCTATCACAGATTTTCCTTACTTTTGATAGATCATGTGTGCTTTATTTGCATATCATGTGTGCTAATATGGAATATATTCCTGTGTTAACACTGCATCCCTTCCATGCCACATAAGTTAACACACAGCATTTACATAAATGCTCCATACTATAGCAGCCGTATTACAGTACCACCTTTTTTTTTAATTTGAAAAACACTGGTTTTGTCATAGTGTGTTGTTACAACACAGAGCACACAGTTTAGAAATGATTCTTTACATTAATTGCCTATAACATAATAATTACTAAATTTCATATATTGATCTATAAAGCAAAAACAGCTCCAAACCTACACTGTAAGATATTGCTTCCACTTCGGACTATTTGTATTGTTGCATTTTTCTGTCTTCTTTGACTGTCCATCTACTGAGACTTCCACATAAGGGCTAGGTCCAAACCATTTATTTTTATTTTCTTTTAATTTTGCTGAGATAACTGTTAAAAAAGGGGGAAAACAATGAATATTTTATTCTATTCAATAAGCTATCAGTTAAAAATGCACTTTGAAAACTAGCTGCATTCCTGTAACAAACTAATTTGTTAAAAATGCATACAACATTGTTCTCCTTAGTATAGGAAGTAGCTATGGCTGTAATAACCTAAAATACATTGACATGTAATACAGCTCAAATAAAATAAACCCCACAAGACTACTGCACAAGAATTATCTTTACCTTGAACTAGATTCACTAGTATGACATATCACACTTTTGTGCACTGTGATTTCAAATCAAAGAAGAATTTGACGCAGACACTGGATTTGAAGAATTCAGCTGGTCTGAGAGCAGAAAGATCAGTGCTCCAACACTAGCTGAGTATATTAAAGTCTTCTCACACGAACATGGCTAGAAGGTTACAGCTACAGCTGACCTCCAGGAAGCTAACGTGTTTGGTGTCTCCAGCACATACTAGTTAGGGAGGTGCATGTTGCCCTCTTCAAAGAGGCTGCAATGTTCAGACCCTGTCTCATACTGCCGCTGCCTGCCTTGATTCATCCTACACTTTCTGGATAAGATGGCACATGTAATTGCTTAGGAGGACTACAGTAAAGATTTCACCAGTGCATTTAAAATGCACATCCAAAGAGAGTTAGGTTTTTTTGTGATTTGAACAAACAACAAGACTTTTACCAGTCTGTTTACACATTATTAAACACTTTTTTGGCTTGTCAGTTTCCTTATAACATTATTAGATATGCATGTGTACAATGCCAATCTCTTTAGAGGCAATTTGACTTGAAGACCTGTATGTGCTCAGGAACAGATGAATTCATGTTATCTGCAAGTTCATTACCTGAACACCTAAATTTCCTCTAGTCTATTACTATGACAATGGGACCTCCATTATTTGAATGTGAAGCTCACTGACTGAAGCTCTTGGTTAGCCAAAGGTCAGAGGGGTCCCTTAAAGTTCGAAATAAGGCACGTGAAATCTTCTATATAGGAAACTTTATAATCAGAATCCTTAAGTGTTTAAACTCTGCAACATTTAGTAGCTGTGCAGCATCCTGGCAGCAGCAACCCATATTTATCCTTGATTATTCAAAGGAAATTAATGTCACCCCATGGCATTCAGATAAAAAATGGTTACTTACCTGTACTGTATCTGTTGTTCTGCAAGATGTGATGCTATCAGGGACCGTGGGTCTTGAACCCTGGTCCACAGGGCTCTTTGGAGCCAGCAGGTTCCAACCTGCTACCAGAATGTGCTAACTTTTGGCAAAATAGGAGCTGAACTCAGACTGAGGACCTCAATCCTGGAAACTGATTGGCAGAATGCTGGGAGTCCTGATTAAATAGGAACCGTGGACCAAACTCAGAACAGGAAGTTGTCCATGCAACTAGAATCCACCTTGCTCTGGACTATGTGCCTTGTACTTCCTGCTCCTGCTCCCCTGGCTTGACTTCCTGGTATCCTGACTTGGCCTGACTCTGGTTATCAATCCGTGTTTCCACTCTCAAGTTTGTCTCTTGCTTCTAATCTCCTGGTATCTGACCCAGTCAGACTGTCCATGTTCCGGTTGTGACAAATGCAGATGTGTATTCCATGTAGGAGTGAGCACACCCAGCACACCAAAGCTGGAGAACTTTGCCTGGCAGTACCAGTAAGGGTGTGGCTTACACCCTGTGGCCCTAGCCCCTACCCTGGCTTTGTAAGGACCACGCCACCCCAACCCTGTGTAGTCAAGATGTTTGTTCCCTCTGTGTGCTGCCCCAGGCCCTGTGTTCCCTCTGTGTGTGTTCCCTCTGTGTGCCGCCCCAGGCCCTCTTCCTACTACACCCCTGTCAGTTCCTTCACACTGAATTTCAAGAGTGCAGACAGGATGGAGGATGGGTTGTGAAATAACATGTCTAGGTCACATCTTGAAGAATAACCATTACAGAACAGATATGTAACTGGTTTTTTTTTACCTCTGAGTAGATGCAGCCATGTATTCCACGTAGGTGACTCACAATCAGTACTCTCAGGAAGTGGGGCTAGTTTGCATCTGATCTGGATGCAGTAGTAATGGTATAATGGTTTGTAAACCTAGGTGCGGAGGACCAAGTGGCAGCCCGGCAAATGTCCAGCATAGGAACGTCACTAAGGCTTGGTAAACACTAGCTCTTACTTTGTTATAACTTACGTTGCTCAGGGGTGTGAATAATCAATGCACCTGAATAACATAAGTTACACTGACCTAAGCGCTGGCATGGACAGCGCTATGTCAGAAGGAGAGCTTTTCTCGCCGACATAGCTACCACCTCTCTCAGAGGTGGAGTTACTATGCCGACGGGAGAGCTCTCTCCCATCAGCCTCACCAGACGTGCTACAGCAGCACAGCTCTAGCGCTTCCAGTGTAGACTTAGAAATGGCATCGACGTTGCCTTGGCCTTTGTGGAATGAGCTCACACCCTTGAGGAGGCACAGTCTGAGCTACTTCATATGCTGTCATGATATAGGAAGTTATCCACCTGGAGGTTGTCTGTGAAAAGGCTACTTGCCCCTTCATTCGGTCCACATATGAAACAAATAGACGAGATGAAGAACAGAAAGATTATATTCAGGTAAAAAGCTAAACATCGCCTGACAGCCAATGTGTGAAGATGCTGCTCATCTGGGGTTGAATGCGTCTTAGGAAAGAACACTGGTAGATAAATAACTCGATTCAAGTGAAACTGAGAAACCACTTTAGATAAAAACTTAGGGTGTGGCTGCAGGGTTACTTTGTCTCTGGAAAACTGCATGTAAAAGAGGCTGTGCCATCAAAGCCAGCAACTCTCTCTCACTCTCCTTGCACATGTTAACGCTACAAGGAAAACAGTTTTCTGACACAGAAGGGAGAAAGAAGAAGTAGTCAGAGGCTCGTACACAGGTCCCATAAAAGCTGCTAAGGCAGTATTAAGGTCCCATAAAGGAACCAGTTCCTTAATCAACAGGTGGAGACAAGCATTTCCCTTTCAAGACCCTCACCACCCTGCAGTTCGAACACACTGACTTCCCATGGACGGGTGGATCAAATGCCAAAAATCACTTCCAGGTGCACTGTCAATGAACTAAGTGCAAGACCAGCAGACTGAAGGCGTCACAGGTAGTCCAAGATGTCCTGGATACAAGCCATCTTTGGTTGAACTCACCGAGCTAACAATCACATCGACAACCACTTCCACTTGGCCAAATAGACCACTCTAGTGTAGGGCTTCCTACTACTAAGCAAGATTTGCCGGACCACCTCCAAACATCGTTCCTCCATCTCATCTAACCATGCAGCATCCATGCTGTGAGATGCAGGGAGCTGAGCGCTGGATGCAAAATTTGATTGATGCTGAGTCAAGAGGTTGGGGTGAAAAGGAAGAGATGTGGGAGGCTGAACTGATAATGTGAAGAGGTCAAAGAACCAATATTGTCTCAAGTATCAGAGGGGTAGCCATGTTAGTCTGTATCCACAAAAACAACGAGGAGTCTGGTGGCACCTTAAAGACTAACAGATTTATTTGGGCATAACCTTTCGTGGGTAAAAAGCCACTTCTTCAGATGCAAATGGTTTTTTACCCATGAAAGCTTATGCCCAAATAAATCTGTTAGTCTTAAGGTGCCACCGGATTCCTCGTTAACATTGTCTCAGCCACACTGGAGCAATGAGAATCAACTTGGCACAATCCAATTTCATCTTGAGAATGACTGCGGGATGATTGGAACTGGAGGAAGAGCATACAGAGTGCCGTTTCCCAGCTCCGGTGAAAAGCATCCGTCAGGGAGCCCAGACTGAGATTCCCTCAAGAGCAAAACAGATGGCATTTATTGATGTCTCTTGTGGTGAAGAGGTCAATCTTCAGGATGCTCCAAACTGTAAAGATGGACTGCAGGACGTTGGACTTCAGAGACCACTTGTGATTCAGGGACAAGTTTTAACTGAGGTGACATACCAGGTGATTCTGGAACCCAGGTAAATAATCTGCCACAGGGGTAACATTTTCCCCGATGCAAAACTCCCAGAGCCCTATCACCTCTGACACAGCATGTTGAAGTGTGCTCCCCTATTTGTTTACATAATACAGCACGGTGGTATTGTCGGTAAGTTTGTGCACCGAGTCCCTGATGTGACCTCAAAAGCCCCAAAAGGCACTGTAGATGGCACGAATCTCCAGGACACTGATATGCAGAGAAGCTTCCTGTTATGATCACAGGCCTTGAACTTTCAGCAACCCCATATGCGCTCCCCAACCTATTAAGGAGACATCAATGACAACAGTCCTGGTCAGTGGGAACTGAGTTAAGGGAACATCCTGGGACACATTGCCCTGAGCTGTCCACCAAAAGGATTCCAGAGTTGGTGCACAAAGTTGGATCAGTCTGTCCAACAGATGATAGTTCGGATGACAGACCCACTTCAGCCACAGTTGAAGAGGACGAAGGCGCAACCTGGCATATTGGACTATCTGTGTGCATGCAGCCATATGGTCTAGCAACCTCAGGCATACTTGGGCTGTAGTTGAGGGTTGAGACTGCAGTTAGGCATAGCTGGCAAATCATGTGGAACTGGTCAGTCAGCAAAAACACTTTTGAATTTGTATGGTCTAGCAGGGTACCAGTGAACTTGATTCTTTGAGTTGGAACCAGCGTTGACTTCCCACCGATTAGGATGAGACCTACATGACTCAGTAAGCGTAACATGAACTGAACATGAGAGAGGACTTCTGCTCTGGACTCAGTAACCAATCATCCAGATATGGGAAGATTAATTCCCCTCTTCCTGAGTAAGCTGTCACCACAATCATGCATTTGATAAAAACCCTGGGACTGGAAAACAGACAAAAAAAGATGCACATTGTTGTAGTGGATCGGCACTATCAGTGCAAACTGGAGACACATCCTGTGGCTCAGGAAAATTGCTACATGGAAATAAGTATCCTGAAGGTCAAAGTCAGCAAACCAGTCATCATGATTTAATGTTGGGACAAGAGTTGTTAGGCTGAACCATGGTTCAGCTGTTTCTAAGCACAAAGATAGGGGAAAATGTGTTTTGTTCATGTTAAATATCTTACAACTGTTGATTGAGCTCTACACCACTGCTATGCTTTGGAGCATGGACTTGGAATTTGACAGAAAGGTCACACTGTTGTCAGGGATATGTTTTCCTTGTCCCCGTGAAAATCCACCCAAATTGGCCAAGTTGTAAGTCCTGAAAAGAGCAGTTCCCACATGCTCAGTAGAGGCTTGTTTGGTAGCTAAATTATCCAAAGATTCCATATGCAGTGATCATATGTCAAACCAACATAGCTCCTACACACTGACCTTGCGGATGAGCATGTGTGCACTTCAGAGTCACTGAGCATGTGCCATCCTAGGGCGGCAGAGGCTGAGCAGGACTTTGCTATCTCTACAAGATAGTTAGCTCAAATGACAGAGGTCTATTCTGTTGCTCTAAAAGATTCCAGTCCCTGAATCTGATGCATGCTCTTTATGGCTTGTGAAAGAGTCATGAGCAACTGGTGTCATTCATGAGCAAAATAGCCAATACCTCATTCAGGACAGTGCCGGCGTCCTACAAAAAAGTGCTGGAACACAGGGCAGTGGGAGGACCCGGGAAGGAGCACAGGGGAGCTTGGAGAAAGGCAGGGGCAGCAGATGAGCTGGGAGAGGCCAGGGGAAAAGGAGGTGACTCTGCACAGAACCCATCCTGTCCCTGGCTCCTGCTCCCCATGGGAGGCTCCGCTGTCCAGGCAGCCCCACTACCCTGCTACTGACATAGCCTGGCTCCAGTTCTGCCCTGGGCTTCCAGCCCCCATGTTCTTGGTTACAGCTGTAGCATTCCTGGCTCCCTCCATGCTGACCCACTGCTACCTAAGCCTGGCACAGACACCTGCCGGCTCTGATGATGCTCTGCAGCTGGGGAGAGAAAAGAAACACGTGGCCTAGGACCAGCAGAAATATTGGAACTAGGGCTGTCAAGTGATTAAAAAAATTAATCGCACTGTTAAACAATAAGCTGGGTCATCATCCGAGACCTCTGTAACATTAAATATATGGCAGAATGTGGGTAAAACAGAGCAGGAGACGTACAATTCTCCCCCAAGGAGTTTAGTCGCAAATTTAATTAACACATTTTTTAATGAGAATCATCAGCATGGAAGCATGTCCTCTGGAATGGTGGCCGAAGCATGAAGGGGCATATGAATGTTTAGCATATCTGGCACATAAAGACCTTGCAATGCTGGCTACAAAAGTGCCATGCGCACGCCTGTTCTCACTGTCAGGTGACATTGTAAACAAGAAGCGGGCAGCTTTATCTCCCGTAAATGTAAAAAAACTTTTGTCTTAGCGATTGGCTGAACAAGAAGTAGGACTGAGTGGACTTGTAGGTGCTAAAGTTTTACATTGTTTTGTTTTTGAGTGCAGTTATGTAACAAAAAAAATAAAAATCCACATTTGTAAATTGCACTTTCACGATAAAGAGATTACACTACAGTACTTGTATGAGGTGAATTGAAACATACTATTTCTTTTATCATTTTTACGGTGCAAATATTTGTAAAAAATAAATAAAGTGAGCATTGTCTACTTTGTATACTGGGTTGTAATTGAAATCAATATATCTGAAAATGTAGAAAAACATCCAAAAATATTTTATAAATTTGAATTGGTATTCTATTGTTTAACAGTACAATTAAAACTGATTAATCACGATTAATTTTTTTTAATCTCGATTAATTTTGAGTTATCGCGTGAGTTAACTGCAATTAATCGACAGCCTTAATTGAAACACAATTCTAGCTCCTAAAAAGATGCTGGAATGGTGTTCTGGGGCATTCTGGCACAACTAGAGCACTGATTCAGGGAAGAAATCTTTCTTTCTTCCTTGAGGCATGGAGGAACAATGACGAAACCTACCTGGATACATCAGTTATAGCCAACTATTGCCCAGTGTCAAATATTCCATTCCCGAGCAAGCTCATTGAGAAGCTAATCAAAGGCCAACTTCAAGATCATCTAAATTGAAGCCAATATCCTAGACCTAATCTGGATTCAGGCCTGGACAAGGAACTAAAACTGCTTTAGTGGCACTGATGGATGATCTCCTGATGTCAGTGGCTAGAGGGCAGATATTCATTCTCATTCTCCTGAACCTCTCAGCAGCATTTGACACTCTCAACCATACAATACGGGTTAATATGCTAAAATGGGTCAAATCTTTCATGGAGGGACACACTCAATGAGTAATAATGGGAAACTGCCTCTTCACTAGCAGACCCCTCTACTATGGAGTCCTACACAAGGATCAAATCTTTCTCTGGTCTTATTCAACAGCTACAGGCAGCCAGCAATATGCAATGACACACAGCTCTACCTATCCTGAACCACATACAACCATACTACTGTCACCAAGATGGCCCAATTCTTGGACAAGATCAGCTTATTGATGAAGAAAAGCTGATTAACGCTGAACCCAGCAATTGGAGAACTGGGTGGCAGAGGAAAGCATTTTGAAGAGTTTGCAGCTACAGTGCAGTCTCCTTTGGTTGAAAGTACACTCCCACAATTGGACAATTCAATCCACCCGTTAGGAATGCTCTTGGATTCCTCCCGGATGCAAAGCTTTCACATAGCAGCATTCATGAGTAATGCTTTCGATCATATCTGGTTGGCGAGGAGCATCCCATCCTGGCAAATGATGGTTTGACCTCAGCCTGATCTCAGACCATTGTCACTTCTTAGCTGGACTACAGCAATACAATAAGGCTGAGCCTGATCTTCAGCACTTAGGAAACTCCTAATACAGAACACTGCAACACATCTCAGCAACACAAGCTACCATAATCCTAGCAAACCTGTTCTCTGCTCTCTACACTAGTTTCCCTCAGGATATCAAATCAAGTTCAAGGTCTCAGTCCTTATCTTCTCTCAATGGCCCAGGGTATCTAAAAGATAACGGAAGTCCCCCGGCTGAAGACAGCTGTCAATAATTTCACTCCTCCAGCACAAAACGACATTCTACAATAAGGGTAAGGCTTGCCTGTTCAGAAGACAGAGCTTTCTGGGGCTGGTCCAAGAATGTGGAGTCAACTCCCCCACAGGAACTAAGGGCCATAACAAACCTTACCACATTCTGCTCTAAGAGCCAGGTGCTTTCTTTGACCTTGCCTTCTCTAACAGATATCTAGTTACACATTGCTATATGTTTACTATAAAAAAAATTCATAAGAAAGCACTCCACACACTTCTCCCTCCCACTTAATTCAGCACTTAATTGGATTGTACACATACAGTCTTTAATGACATGATCACATGCTATTTTTTCCACAGCCTTATTTACCACATACCATTCAAACATTGCACTGAATACAGAATTATGGATTTCATCATGGGTTTTCATGGCACTCACCACAGTAACATCTTAGTATTTCACAAGAATTAATAAACATATCTTTACAACACTCCCGTGTGGTAGAGGAGGATGGTATTATCCTCAACTGACAGATAATAGCGGTGTCTCAGCTCCTTGAAGCTAAAATTGTCAAATGGGTCCATAAATTTTGTGTGCCCAATTCTAAATGCCTGGCGCCTGATTTTTCACTGTAATTAACATATTATAGCACTTTAAGTTCAGAGCACAGTGCCCACTGACCTCAGCGACTTTTGTGAGTGCTGAATACATAAGAACATAAGAATGGCCCTAGTGGGTCAGACCAAAGGTCCATCTAGCCCAGTATCCTGTCTTCCAACAGTGGCCAATGCCAGGTAATCATCAAGTGATCCATTGCATTGCTCATTCCCAGCTTCTGGCAAACAGAGGCTAGGGACACCGTTCCTACCCACCCTGGCTAATAGCCATTGATGGACCTATCCTCCATGAATTTATCTAGTTCTTTTTTGAACCCTGTTATGGTCTTGGCCTTCACAACATCTTCTGGCAAGGAGTTCCACAGGTTGACTGTGCGTTGTGTGAAGAAATACTTCCTTTTAATTGTTTTAAACCTGCTGCCTATTCATTTCATTTGGTGGCCCCCTAGTTCTTGTGTTATGAGAAGTAGTAAACACTTCCTCATCTACTTTCTCTACACCAGTCATGATTTTATAGACCTCAATCATATCTCCCCTTAGCTGTCTCTTTCCCAAGCTGAAAAGTCCCAGTCTTATTAATCTATCCTCATACGGAAGCCGTCCCATCCCCCTAAGCATTTTTGTTGCCTTTTCTGAACCTTTTCCAATTCCAATATATCTTTTTTGAGATGGGGCGACCACATCTGGTAAACCAAGATGTGGGGCGACCACATCTGGTAAACCAAACTGAGTTGGGTATCCAGACAATGAGGAACACAGTGGCCACCTACAAAAAAATTGGTTTACATGACTTGCCAGTACCAAATAGGGGCTTTGCAGAAGAGGAAAGGATAAATTACAGTTCTTCTGGTTGGCGTTCAACTGCCTTAACCATGAGACCATCCTTTCCTCTTCCTGCAGTCCCCTGCCTCATTCACAACACATCTTCCAACTTCTGCAACAAATGAAGCAGGGGTCTTACATACAACAGTCTCAGGAAGGAGTGTGATCTGAGAATGAGCAGGTGTCCTTGTGGAAAAAAAATAGCATGCAATCATGCAATTTAAGTCTATCATAATGCATATTCAGAAGGGGTCTGAATTAAGGTTGCACTGGAAAAAACTTATTTCTGGCATTTCCTAACTTTTGAGTATTTGACTTCAAAACCTTAATGTTCTGATAAACTGGGATATTTTACATAAAAAAAGTTGCTCACCCCTCACTACAGTCTTCATCCATTCACTTTTTTAATTAATCTGCCCCCCGCCCCCCCCGCCCCCCCCCGTTTCTGGTTGGTGAGTGGATGCTCAATTTTTTTGCTGTAACACTTTACTCCCTTCCAAAAACCATATGCCATGGTCTTACAGTGCTCTCCTTAGCCAGATGGAAGAGGGAATGCAGCGCTCTCTGAAGTTTGTCATCATTGCTTTTTCAAGTCAGCTTGCAGAGGGCGAAGTACTCCTCCCAATTCCTGCTGGCCCACTCAGTAAGGGGCCAAAATTGGTCTCAATCTAACATGCATTGCCTCTAGCTACTGCTGTCCCTTCTTTTGTCATTCTCCTTGCTATTTCTGTGTGCCGTTTTCACTTTTTTTCAATCTATTCCTTCCATCCTCCCCAAATTCAAGTCTGTGTAGTTTCTGCACATAATCCCAGATCAAGCAGTTGGATTGTATCTCTCTGGGAAAAGGAGGGTGGTGGTGGAGAGGAATCCTCCTCCATAGGTTACATAGGTGCAGCTGCTACTCTATGGATACTCCTCCAGTTTCATGGCTGGAGTAACCGCCAGGCCTGTAGCATCTCTATGGGAGGACTGCCAATCAATGTGTGTAGTGGCAGATCCACCACCACAGTCTCTGTTCCAAATCCTCACTGAACATGTTGTACAATGAGCCTCGCAGGTACACACGGAGGTGCACACCCAAAGAAAAGGCTTTATATATCACTCTACACTGCAGAGAATCCACACCAATTCCACCAGCAAGGTCTTCTGCATCCATGAGTATGGTGCAGAATTTGCCTTATGGCATTTCAGTAATATTGTCAGACACACTAGAGCAATGAAGCTGAATTGGCAAGTTATCAATTGCAGCACTGCGGGGGAGGCATTGTGTATGAGAGCAACACATACAAATCCACTGCTATAATAATAATAATATATGGAGATATACCTATCTCATAGAGCTGGAAGGGACCCCGAAGGGTCATCGAGTCCAACCCCCTGCCTTCACTAGCAGGACCAATTTTGCCCCAGATCCCTAGAGTGCTGTGTGCTCTCTTTAACCAACCTGCCTGACAAGTACTTAAACAGAGTATTATTCCCAAAGTTAAATGTGAAACCTTGTATTTAAATATTCCCCTATAGTACTTGCAGCCCAACGGGGGGGAGGGATAGCTCAGTGGTTTGAGCATTGGCCTGCTAAACCCAGGGTTGTGAGTTCAATCCTTGAGGGGGCCACTTAGGGATCTGGGGCAAAAATTGGTCCTGCTAGTGAAGGCAGGGGGCTGGACTCAATGACCCTTCGGGGTCCCTTCCAGCTCTATGAGATAGGTATATCTCCCTATATTATTATTATTATTATTATTAACAGCTATAACATACTACTGCATGAGAACCAACAAGAGAACATGACTAGAAGAGAGCAGTAAAAATTAACCTAACTTGAAATGTACAGAGTATATTATAAAAGGCAATAAAAATATTAAGATTTAATCATTTTTCAATTTTTAAAGTGTTATCAGTAAGGAAAATATTTTATGCGTACAATTCTTAACCTGACAATTTCCCTTTAAATATAAGTGTATGGAGGAATATGAAAAAATAAAGAAATTTCTCCCGTCTGGTTTTTACCATGTTATCAACTAGATTTTAGGAAGCAAAAGATACATGTAACAAAAGATGTAATTAATAAATTAGCATTTCTGTGAGGGAATTACAGCAACACTGTTGGTTTCATTGCAGAACAAAGTTGAACGTCTTGTCCTCTTCACATCCAAAACATCCTGAAACAACATACTGCCAGTAGCATCTTATTACTTAACTATGCACACAACGTTTTTGTTTGTTACTTCCCCCCCCCAGGAATCGGGAGAAAACATTTAATCTTTTAAAAGACTTACCAGTAATCTGAAGCTGTGATTTCATGGCAAATCCACTGACAGTTCCTGATCTTGGCCCACTGCCAGCCATAATATGAGCTGGGCCTTGAATCTGAATGAGGAAGCAAAGCAGACATTTAAAACTCAATAGTAAAGTCTAAAATCAAATTCTCTATTTTTTGGCATGCATATACAATATACTGAGGATAAACACAATACCCTTGTTTTCCTTGCAACTAAGTTTCCATTTTGCCTGGGTATAAGATTAACTCTATTTATTAGCTAGTCACATAGTACCCAGGGCTACACCATCACACCTGGCTGTCGTCATTCCTGTTTCGTGTGGTCATCCCTCTCTACTTCCCCACTCCCAAAGAGAAGGTTCTCCTAATCCTCAGAAGGGTTGCCACCCATCTAATGTATGGAAATCTCCACCCTCTTGATGCCAGAAATCCTGAACAGTCAAGTTCAGTGGCAAACACTTTAAGAGCATTAAGAGGCAGAGCAAGTAGAGTGGCTGTTCCTCCCCTTCCTCTGCACTCCCCAAATAAGATTATTCTTGCTATTTATCTTGTAAATTTAATGTAACTTACAAATAAAAATTCAGTGGAAGACAAATATTTTGATTTGTTTGTACGAAATCGGGTCCAGTCTACAGCTGTGGCTCCTGGCTCTACAAAGCACTATTCAAAGAGCAAACAAAGCAGTCTCCTCTTATGCTGTGGAGATGCCCTCCATTTAGATCACAACTCCAGCACAGTTTTCCCTTGCTCTTTCAACTTTTGGGCTCTCCTCTGTCTACTCCCAGCGCACACTGGAGTGGAGAGAGATTCTCCTTACTTTGTCTTTAAATCAGTGGTGTACCTATCCTGAAAAAACAATGCATCATATCAGTGGCTCTGATATGCCAACAGATCTAAGTGATAAACGTGTGGTGCTTATTTAATAAAAAGTGAAAGATGTGAAGGAAATGTCCGGTTATGCTAGTCTCCCACAGATTTTAAAGCGCACTGTTCAATCTGAAGGGATAAGGAGGTAAGTAGGTATCTGTCCCTCCTCAAGTGACTAGGCCATACACATAATGTTAATGAGTCTACCACAGCTTCCAGCAAAGGGATGTAAACCTTTAGCAGTGGATGCTTATGCACTTAGTGCAAAAGGTTCCAGGTTTGTTCACTTTTAGTAGACAGTCCAAGCAGGGTCAACTACACATGAACATGTCTATTCAATAAAAATTTTAGATTATGTATTGTGCAGTGTAGAATATGAATAAGGAGACTAAATATATAAAAACGATATGAACTTCCTTGCTTGAAAGTTACAGTTTGAAGTGAAATTTCAAATACTTTGTCAATTAATGTGAAATTGATGTTGCCCGTTTTTCCTTTTTTACAAACAAATGTGGAAACTCGCATTATAAATTTAACAGTTAGATGGTGTTCACTACTGGAAAGTATGGCAAAGCAGAAATATTAATGTACCATTGACTGTTACAATATCAGAGAGCCAAGGTGTGTGAGGTAATATCTTTTACTGGACCAACTTCTGTTGGTCCACATTTTCTCTCTAATATCCTGGCACCAACACGGCTACAACAACACTGTATGTCACAGTACTATATGCTGCTATTAATGCAATAAAAAAAATTTATTAGTTATAAATCAAACCTTTCTAATAATCTTGTACAGTGTGAGAGTTCTTTTAATGTAAATATTTAAAAAGAAGTCTGATTAAAATGGATAAGACATTTAATAGACATTTATAGAGCAGCTCCATTCATATCTGAACGATTAAGTCTAGCAAAATAAAAAACTTATGTATCTTTTATACTTTAAGCAAGCAGCAGACCAAAATGTCTAGACCAAAGCAGACATATCAGACAGCTTGGAGGTGTTTGCACTTAGAGTGAAGCTGCTATTTTCCATGCACATAATGCATCTCTACTAAATGTGATAATTACCTGATGTTTGAATTCACAGACAGTAAGTACTTAAAGCATAAAAATGTAATCCTAAAATCTCTCTCATGGCAATTTTTAATTTAGAGGCTTGGAAAATACTCAGTATTAAAAGGCCTCAAAATATGTGACCTAATTTTCACCAGCAATATGGTGCATGGTAGAAAGAAAAAATGAGTAGTCCTATTTAATTAAATGGGATTATTCACATGTATAAGTATTTTCAGGCGCAAGACCTAAAACTTTTACAAGCAACTTGCTTACTGATGAGTTTCAGGTGGCTATAATTCCATTAATCATTATTATTAAAAATGACAGACCAGAGTCTGTTGTATATTGGGTAGTTCTCCAAACTTCAGTGAAATCTCAGTTTTCGGTGGCTATGTCAATCAAATATGAAACCTGGGATACTTTTGTTGGATGTTTTCTAAATTTCATAAAATCCACTGGTCTGTCGTTGCATGTGAGTAACACACCACAAATCAAGTATCATTATTCAATTAGAAAACAAATTATAATAATCAACCTAATGAAATGCTCAAATAAAAATCCAAAATTGTTAATGAATAGCCTTTGAAGAAAGAAGAGGAAAGAAAAGCCAAAAATTCACAAGTCATATATATCCCAGCTGGCTGCAATAGTTAGACTTATTTTTAAGCACATAACACCTCTGGTACAAATTAAATATATTCATTAAAAATAAAAATTCCCACCCATTTTGTTCTAAACAACAAGTTAGCTGTATAATTTAAGTCTTTGGATTACTTCCCTGACCTAAAGGAAAAAAATCCAACATAGTAATATTTAAAAAATTAGATTTGAGACAGGTAGGTTAATTATGCCTTGTAATATTTTCATTTCTACTGTAACCGTGTTTTCAGTGATTAACAGGTAACAGCAACTTTTGCAAAAGCTTCAACTGCTTGCCAAAAATAGATTAAAAAAAATTCAGTCCTGTTCCTACAAACAGATGCACTACAGATCCTGACATCTGCATAGAGATAAGGCTCTGTACCTGCATCTGTTTGCAGGATTCTGCAAGCCGTTCTGTTCAGGTAGACCCTTGAACCCATGAAAAATGTCCTTATTAACTTAATATACCAGTTGAGTGGCCTCAATGTGTGAAGCCTCTATATTAAGAATTAATTAGTGATAGAGGGAAGTATTTTAATATTTTAACTGGTATAAGAACACTTTCTTATTACCAATTAAAGCGTGAGCTATTCTGAAAAATGACTAATAGCAGCATAGGAAGGTTATATGTTTATTGTCTCAGTGATTACCATACCGAATACGTTAAAGAGTAATCAGATGACTGTCAGCCTTGCAAACTCAACTTCAGTTCCTTTCCATCTCACACGTCACCACCAGTAATAAAGACTCCACAAGCACACTGATAACCATGCAGCCCCACAGTCCGGGGGGGGGGGAAAGGATGCCCAAATGTAACTGACTAGAAATTAGGCCTAGTCTACACACAAGTTGCAATAGTTTAACTGAAATCTGTTTTTAAATCAATGTATAGTTGAACAGGTACAAAAGGTTGCATGGCACTTTTTTGGAACAGCTTAACTCAGTTCTCAAGTGACTTAAGCTAAATTGAAATAACCCTGGTCTCATCTGAAGTAAGAGTTTCCATACAAGCCTTTTGCACTGGTTTACCTATGGGCTTTAAAAATCACATCTTAAGTTAAAAATCAGTACAATTTTCTCATGTAGACACATCCTTACTAAACTATTTTATTGATGGATGCTAAAGGAATAAGAGAATGTAGTTCACATTCTTAGTTGGCATCACAGAACTCTATGTTATTGTATCAATGTTTTCTGTATCAAACATTCTCAATTACAACCAAAAACATGCTTTCAAAATAAAAACAAAACACCCTGCGAGCATTTCCATCGTTTCCAGACTTTTCCATCTTGGGCATCATCATCAATAGTGAAGGTTCTATGAGCCAACAAGTAGGCTCTCAGTAACACCCGTGCCACCAGTAGGGTTGCACAGGTGTAACTGAATTGAACTCCATAAACAATCCTGTTGATGCACAAGGAATAGAATCCAGATCACTCCTCCCGAGCTGTCATGCTACTTTTTACCCATAAAAGAGCCAAGAACTTCCTACCACTAAAGTCAGCAGATAATCATAGAACTGGAAGGGACCTCGAGAGGTCATCTAGTCCAATCCACTGCACTCGTGGCAGGACTAATTATCTAGACTATTCCTGACAAGTGTTTGTCTAACCTGCTCTTAAAAATCTCCAATGATGGAGATTCTACCACCTCCCCAGGCAATTTATTCCAGTGCTTAACCACCCTGACAGGAAGTTTTTCCTAATGTCCAACTTAAACCGCCCTTGCTGCTATTTAAGCCCATTGCTTCTTGTCCTATCCTCAGAGGTTCTTCCTCCTCCTTGTAACAACCTTTTACATACTTGAAAACTGTTAGGTCCCCTCTCAATCTTCTCTTTTCCAGACTAAACAAATCCAATATTGTCAATCTTCCCTCATAGGCATGTTTTCTAGACCTTTAATCATTTTTGTTGCTCTTCTCTGGACTCTCCAATTTGTCCACACCCTTCATGAAATGTGGCGCCCAGAACTGGACATAATACTCCAGTTGAGGCCTAATCAGAGTGGAGTAGAACGGAAGAATTACTTCATGTGTTTTACTTACAACACTCCTGCTAATACATCCCAGAATGATGTTTGCCTTTTTTTGCAACAGTGTTACACTGTTGACTCATATTTAGCTTGTGGTCCACTATGACTCCCAGATCCCTTTCCGCAGTACTCTTTCCTAGGCAGTCGTTTCCCATTTTGTATGTATGAAACTGATTGTTCCTTCCTAAATGGAGTACTTTGCATCTGTCCTTATTGAATTTCATCCTATTTACTTCAGACCATTTCTCCAGTTTGTCCAGATCATTTTGAATTTTAATCCTATTCTCCAAAGCACTTGCAACCCCTCCCAGCTTGGTATTGTCCGCAAACTTTATAAGTGTACTCTGTATGCCATTATCTAAATCATTGATGAAGATATGGAACAGAACCGGACCCAGAACTGATCCCTGTGGAACCCCACTCATTATGCCCTTCCAGCATGACTGTGAACCACTAATGACTAAATATACACAAGGAAGAAGACTTAAGTAGGGAAGAATGATATTTAGATTAATGTTTTAAGAAAAATTGAATTTCCTTTAACTTTTTTTTTTATTATTATTATTAAAGATTACATAGAGCTATTTTACTATAACAGTCAAGCATTCCAGGGTATCTGGTGTGTCTTCTTGCTGTCTCCAAAGCTTAATTACCAAAGCCTAGGCTATTTAAAATACGCTAATTGTAACAAAACAGATAAAGAAATCTTAAATCAATAACTAACAATTCCCTGAGTAAACTGAATGTGACTAGGCCCTCATGTTTGCAATTACTAATAATGACTCAATTTATTTATTTATTTTTTATAAAAATATTAACATTTTCCAGGGTCTGTGACAGCTAAAAGCAGAAACCTGTTTGCTTTGAAAAACTGTTATATACTATGACTCCATGATATAAAAGGTACCCATTTAGGAAACTTTTCATTGTAAATCAGCTGAGTATTGTGCTACAAAATCAAATATATTTCTTAAAAATTGAAAATGAAGAATATTGCACTTAAGTCTTGTTTGGCATATAGAAGGATATATTAGGACAATCAGGGAATCAGTGCTTTTAGACATATTAGATAAATTATACTGCACTGTTCCCTAATGTAGAGGCAGATCGGATGCACTGAATACTGAAGGAATGCTAAATGATTTTAAACCATTTGACAACCTTCAATGTTACGCAGCCTAACATTTTCTGGAACTTTCAGAGTTCACAGACAGCTTTCATTTTTTATCCTGTGTGTAAATTCACACAAATAATGAATCAGGAATGGTTAGATTCTAGGTAAGAGGTTTGTGAAAAGAAAGTAATGGCAGTAGATGCATTATTCAAGATTAACTTCAGAAGACAAAACTACATTAAGTGAACAGTTCACCTTCAGAAGTTCACACTTATTCAAGTAAAGGTACGTCTACACTACCCGTTGGATTGGTGGGTAGTGATCGATCTATCAGGGATTGATTTATCGCGTCTAGTGTAGACGTGTTAAATCGATCCCCGATCGCTCTGCCGTCGACTCCTGTACTCCACCGCAGCGAGAGGCGGAAGCGGAGTCGACGGGGGAGCGGCGGCAGTCGACCCTGCGCCGTGAGGACGCGAGGTAAGTCGACCTAAGATACGTCAACTTCAGCTACGCTATTCTCGTAGCTGAAGTTGTGTATCTTAGGTCGATCCCCCTCCCCGCCCAGTGTAGACCAGGCCTAAGTAGGGTGAGAGTTCATATTGGAGGTGGTTATTTGAAGAAAATGTTCTATCACGCAAGGCTTGGGAAGCAGCAGAACAAGAGGCTAGCAGATCCAGTGAGACTCAAAAGCTCTATATAACTCCTGTACGCCTGTCTTTGGCACAAGTATTGGAGCATCTTCTGCTGCTAGCTGGTCCTGCTGCTTCACTCCTTTAAACGGCCAGTCTCCCCTTCTGCAGAACTCCTTAGCCCCACTTGTGTGAAGCAGTGTAAAGTGGTACCTCATGCCTCTGCTAAACCAAACCAAATGATAAAATGCAAGGAAGAACTCCCACTACAGAAATTTTAGGCAAGCAAGTGATTGCTTGATATTGCTACTCTCCTGTCCTTGCTGCTGTTCACAGTCTGAAAAGACTCCCCTCCTCTTATCAAATTGCTGCCTTTTGAGGGCAGAATGCTGGAGCAGATACAGGGAATTCATTAAACTCTCTAGCATGGGGAAAAGACCAAAGAACAGAAGAGGGCAGGACAAGCAAAATGGTGGTCAATGAAACTCACAGTATGTCTATACTACCCGCTGGATCGGCGGGCAGCGATTGATCCAGTGGGGGTCGATTTATCGCGTCTAGTCTAGACTAGATAAATCTACCCCCGAGCGCTCTCCTGTTGACTCCTGTACTCCACCGCCGCGAGAGGCGCAGGCAGAGTCGACGGGGGAGTGGCAGTAGTCGACTCACGGCAGTGAAGAAACCGCGGTGAGTAGATCTAAGTACGTCGACTTCAGCTACGTTGTTCACGTAGCTGAAGTTGTGTAACTTAGATCGATCCCCCCCCCATGTAGGCCAGGCCTCAGGTGCACAAAGCAGCAGCATTTTTATAGAGGTATGCAATATCTGGACAAAAAGGCAAATTGTGGCTAATTATGCAGCTCCATAAATTCCATGTGATCCTATATATATCAAATACAATCTATCATATCACCCTTCTTCGATCTGGTGTGCAAAATGCCATAACTTCAAAGGGGAAAGGAACTTGGTACACACACACACACACACACACGTGATCAAGAGTTGTTTTAATTCCAGCTCTAATCTTGGCTCCTTCTGTGGCCTTGGGCAAGTCATTTAACCTCATTGCTTAACTTTTCCCCATCTGTAAAATGGAGCTAATACTTACTTGAGCAATAGGAATTGAGAGGTTTGAAGTGCTTGAAGATGAAAGTTTCATAACAGAAGTGCTATCGGGGCTTGAAAAACCAACTCAGGCAGGGTGAGTTGAACTTTTGGCCTTGAACCACTGGCTCCTTCTCTGGAGAGTAGCAAGGAGGCAGGGACAAGATCACCTCAAGTACTGATTCTAATTTGACAGGAAGAGAGAGGGCTAAGAGGGAACACAGCAGAGTAGCCACCACTAGCTCTTTTTCAGGAGGGGGAGGAGGCAGGGAGAAGAGTGACTTCTTAGCTACTCCTCTTTTCACATAATGGGCAGGAAATGAGAAAAGCAGCTTCTGAGCCACTTCTCATTTAAGAGGAAAAAGGGGGAAGTGAGAAGCAGAGAGCCCAGGTGGAAAGGGTAGCTGGAAAGCTGAGGGCCACTACCAGAATACTAAGAAAAACAAAAACAGATTTGACATTGTCTTCTACCTATCAATTTCCATAGTAGTTGAGTGCCTTTTACAATCTTTTAATGTATTCATCCTCAACGCACACCCCACATTAGAATCTCAAATAGTCGCTTTTTCCTGGATTTAGTCAAATGGTACACAAAGGTTTTTTTAATCACATTTTAAAATGGGCTATTCTCATATGCTAAAAATCAACTCTGAAATTAGTTACATGTGCTCTTAAATTTTTACTTATCAGTTTCTCTATTTTGGGGTGACCTAAAAACAGCAAGAGATGAAACTGTATGCAGAGCATACAATTCTAGGAAAGAGTGACATATCTAGAACTTTACTCCACATTATTAAGTGCTGACAGTGTGCTATTTGAACTGTACAAAACCTAGGGAGACATGGTTCTTGCCCCTTGGAGTTTACAGTCTAAATGGACAGAAAATAATACAGACACAAAATGCTCTTGATGAAGACAACTCAGAGGAGAGAGCTGGACCAAAATGAGCATGATAAATATGCTTAAAAAAAACCCTATGTGTAATGTGACATCAACTTCTTGGTCTATAATCTTAGAGCATTATGTCTTATTCATACTATGCAAGTGCCACTACTGTTTAGCAGCCTGTATAATGCACTGTTTCAATCTGCATTTTCAGTTTACTGATTCATTCAAATGTGTCCAATAATTTAAAATATTCTCTCATTAGTCTTGAATATCTTTACATAATCTGACTTTTGAAAACTAATGTCATGAGGGCAAGCACACTTTTGAAGCCAGTATAGCCCTTTTTAGATTAAATATATCTGCCTGTAAGAAATAAGACGCCTATTTCTCCTTTATAGATAAGAGCTTAACTCACATCGATATGAAAGGACGCTATATACACTCATTAAGCAGAGATGAGACTAAACCTTTCATGTGAGGTCCAAAGTCACTTGTCAATGATTAATATATTGTACTTTTCATAAGAGTGGGATGTGAATTTAAACTTAATTACAAATGTATTGCGGTTTTTTTCAGAGTGAAATCTTCACTTGACTGCAGGTTTACATTTTGTGACAATCATACTAAATAATTCTCCTCTCAATACATGTTATCAAAGATTTTAAGTTAAAGGACACAGTCAATTTGAAATTCTGTCAATTTAAACAAATTTAGTAGTAGATTCAATTACTACCCTGGCCCAAGTTCCCCTGCCATTTTTTTTTAAATTGATAGTGCATCTTTACATTTATCTGAGACTTTCTTTCCCCTTTTTTTTAAAACAAACAAAACAAAAAAACAGTTTTAAGAAATCCAGTCAGTTTGTATTCAAAGTAATGGGAAGACAATATGGAGGTAGAAAGATGGCAACTGAAAGTTAGTTGCTAGGAACAGCAGGAGGTAGAGGTGGTCTGGCACTAAAAGGGTTAAAAAGATGCTTGAAAATAAATAGGATTCAGGAGAGTTTCTGCATCAGGTTGTAACTGGGGTCAGTGAAAGGATCAAGGAGGGCTTTTACAGCAAAATGGGGCCCGTCCAGTTTCCCCACCCAAGCCTTCATATGTACATCACTTAACCAATACACTGCCACAACAGTCAGCCAGTTAATCAGTTTTAATTTCTAAACAGATCTATTTTGTTCAAAGTAGCCTGTGCCCTAGTACTCAAGGACTACAAGTTAAAACCTAAAATCCAGATGCTTAAGTTACAAGTACCCAAAAGGAGGTCAGTGTAAGTGGTTAAAAAGAGCTTAGTGTGATTTCAGTGTAAGAAAGAAAGGAGACAGCCCTGTAATTCAACAGCAGTGTTCTAAATTTTTCAAACTTTAAAAAAAGACTTCTCATCTGAGATGAAGCCAGAACACTTTCAAGCCAAAAGGAATTTTAAAAAATTATTAGAGGCATTAGAAGTAAGATAACTGGTGTTTTATTACACAACAGTTGGTCCCTGAATTTAGAATTAAGACTTATTTATATCAGGTAATTTAGAAGAAAACATCACCTTTCAGAAATAAGCACAAATAAAACCAGCTATTACAGTGTCTGTATTCAGGTACAACTCAGCACTGACTATGAAAGAAACTAAAAACATGTCTCAAATACTTGAATTTTTTAAAATCAATACAGAAAAGCAGTATCATAGTTTAACTCTGCTTACTGAGTCAATGTGTAAGTTACTCTTCTGGTATAATCAGTCAGGTGCAGCTTCAAAGACAACACTGGTAATTTCAGAGCCATAATAAAGTACCAGTGAGAAAAAGAGGAAAGTTTTGAGTTGTTCTCCTATGCTTATTTAAAAAAAAAAAAAAAAAAAAAAAAGCACTCACATTCAGGATGACAGTGACTGTGATGTGGAGAAAAGGGAAGAGTGTATGAAGCAGAAGAAAATGGTGAAAACCTGCCCAGCTCTTCCCATACTTTCCCCAACTGTATACTCCCTATGGAAGAAACATCTGATGTTTTAAAATACATCTTAACAACTCTTAAGAATGTGTATTGAAAAGAGGTTGCTACTTCAAGAGTAGCAGCATTTCTACCTCTCTCTCAGACAGACAGACTCATCCTACTGTTTTGAGACAGGTGGCAGTCCCTTCACCTTGATCAGCCTACCTACTGGCCTCGCTTTCCTCCTCCTTTCCAATGTGTAATGTCACATTACACCACAGCAACTTTCCCTTTAAGCCAGTTGACCCAATTGTATGTGGTGGATAAGACTGATGACGGTCTGGTTCTTTATACACCTGCTGAATCTCTGTTCCCATTTCTTCCACCAGCCAGTAAGCAAGCAATACATGCAACAAATCAAAGCATCAGCCTGACACCTTTCTGGCATCCATCACTAGCAACAGATCATCCAAAAGAAGCAGTACTGTCTGCGTAATACCCAGATCTAAAACTACACTGATAAGGATCAAGGAAGCTTACGGACTCCAGTTGAGACTGCAGGTCCATACTCACCTTCTCCACAACTTTACCTAAAAAGTGTCAATTTCTGGCAAGATTGTCATCATCAAGAGTTTCTTTGCTTTTCTGAATTTCCACACTCACCCCCACCTGAAGAGGAGGATGTGAGAACAGGAAAACCTTTCTGAACCCAGCACAAGCTGATGGGATAGATAAGGAAAAGGGGGGAAAATGCATATCCTGGCTACCAAAAGGGAAAAAAATCCTGCCCTTCTTTACGAAACATACGAAGAAAATACTTCAGTGACATTGTAACCAGACACACAGAATTGGCCCAACTTGCAACTTTTGACCTAAATTCCTAGTGATCAGAAATGTTCTCTCTACAAATTATACAGATTAGTAAAACTGGTCAACCAACTCTATATGCCTGGAGAAAGATACCCTAATAAAAGCCTTGCTGAAATCCAAACTGCATTATGATGACTACAAGTTTCCTGAATCCAACAGCTTATGTTATAAACCTATGTAATATTCATTAATTTACATTTCTGTGCACAGAAAACTAGTTCTATAGCTTGCATGCAATTAGGACATGGTCACATGACATGAATTACATCTTCTATAGATATGCATGATTTGGTCTGAGTAAAAATTTAGAAGTAAGGCATTTTAACTATTAGAACTGCAGCACATAACATTAAAAGAGGAAGAAAGAAGAGGAAAGAAAGGAACAGAAGAGAAATAAGGGGGAAATGATGACTAGATATCCTCTTGGTAGCATAATACCATCACCCAGCAGTGAACTGCTCATGGGGAGACAAAGTGGATAAATTAGGGAAGGAAGGAAGGGCAGCGCAACACTTATTACACACATACTCTGGGATAAGAAACTAATTTGGAGCCTATAATTTATTTTCTGTACCTCAAAACTAACAGCTAATGAATTAAAGGGTTAAAAGGGTGATCGTTCTGATTAGATTTTCACATATGTTCATACAGAGAAAAGGTACAATTTTCATGTATAGCATTAAGACAGTTGGCTTCTTGAAGCCTGGCAAAGGAAAGCACTGCACAAAATAATTAAAGCCATTTGTGAAAACAAAAATTGTATTGTGATATTCCCCTGAGTACAATCTGGACTGCTGAACAGCTGTGTACCCTCATTTCTCCTGGGGTGCCTTTTACATTACTTTGCCATGAGAACAACCACTTTTGGCCTGCTCTCACACAGCCTCTAGCATGTACATTACTCCCAGCTGAGATACGAGTGCTCTAACCAGCTGCTCCTGAATTATATTGCAGAGTGACACCAGCAAATTCCCTGTTCCAGACTTGTCCCCAGAAATGTGCACCTTGTACTGCCCAGGTCTTTTCTTCTGGACAATACAAGCTCATACATAATCCATAATTTTAATAGACAATTAATACACATATTAATAGACAATTATATGCACAAACCTTGTTATCGCGAATGGATTTAGATAAAACAATAAAACAAGTTTATTAACTACGGAAAGATAGGTTTTAAGTGATTAATAGTAATCAGGCATAAAAGTCAGAATTGGTTACAAAGAAATAAAAGTTAAAATGCAAACTAATACCTAACTCAGGGGTCTCAAACACGCGGCCCGCAGGGTTATTTTCTGCAGCCCACGAGCTCCTCACGGCCCCCCCGCCCTCCCCCAACGTTTACCTAGAGCAGCTCCGGCCCGACCCGCACCGGGGGCAGGGCAGACTCCCTGCCTGTCCTGCCCCCGCGCCGGGAAGCGGCTGGAACCTGGGCAAGGAGGGGCGCAGGGGTGTGTGTGGCTGTTCCTTCAGGCACCGTCCCCAGCAGCTCCCATTGGCCGGGAATGGGGAACTGTGGCCAATGGGAGCTGCTGGGGGCGGTGCCTGAAGCAACAGCCACACACACCCCTGCGCCCCTTCTTCCCCAGGTTCCAGCTGCTTTCCGGTGCGGCGTGGCGGCAGGGCAGGCAGGCAGGGAGCCTGCCTTGTTCCCGGTGCGGGTCGGGCCAGAGCCCGCCCCCCGCACTCCTCCTGCACCCCGACCCCCTGCCCTGAGTCCCCTGTGGCACCCTGCACCCCAACCCCCTGCCCTGAGCCCCCTGCTGCACCCCGAACCCCTGCCCTGACCCCCCCGCTGCACCCCCCTGCACCCCAACCCCCTGCCCTGAACCCCCGCCACACGCCACACCCCTGCCCTGAGCCCCCTGCTGTACCCTGCACCCCGACCCCCTGCCCTGAACCCCCACCACACCCCACAGCCCGACCCCCTGCCCTGAGCCCCCTGCACCCCAACCCCCTGCCCTGAACCCCCACCGCACCCCAACCCCCTGCCCTGAGCCCCCTGCCGCACCCTGCACCCCTCACCCCAACTCCCTGCCCTGAGCCCCCGCCACACCCCACACCCCTCCTGCGGGCAGGGAGGGGGCAGAGGTGGGGTGGGGATTTCGGGGAAGGGGTTGGAATGGGGGCAGGGAAGGGGTGGGAAGAGGCGGGGCAGGGGCAGGGCTTCATGGAAGGAGTGGAGTGGGGGCAGGGCTGAGGGCGGCGGGGGGAGGTGTCAGTAAATGCGGCCCTCAGGCCAATGTACTAGTCCTCATTGTGGCCCTCGTGGTCATTTGAGTTTGAGACCCCTGACCTAACTTAACAAGCCAAGTGAATGTAAAGCAAAAAGGTTTCTCTCATCATATGTTTACAGCAGTCTGGCTGGAAACCTTTCAGTCAGGACCCTTCCTCCTCCGCTCCTTTTCCCCAGTTCAATGAAGCTTCCTTTGTCTTTCCAGTGTTGTTGATGCTGTGAGTACAGATGAGGGGAGAGAGGTAATCTGGGGCCTCTGTTCCTCATTTTTATTTCTCTCCCTCTTCTTTGAGAATCCTCTTCAGCTGGGGTTCAGGCAGCACAGTCTGTTTGCCCAGGAACCTCCAGTTGTTCTATTACCAAGATATAAATTTCTTGCTCATGCCCTTCTTTCTGCCAAAGAACGGCCACTTAACCAGGCGATAGTCCATTTGATTATGTTGACAGCCAGCTGAGACATCAGTTTACTCTCTGAGGAACTGGTTTGTGCCTGGTTTTGGAACATATCTTATGGAGTAGAATTTTATAACATCACGTACAATGTTGCCACACACACTTTACCAGGACAATAATGTTCAGCAGATGATGCGTTTTCAAATGATACCTCACAAGGCATACTTTATACAAAATGTATCATAGTCTTGTAAAAAGGATGAACACAAGGGTACAGACTGTTGCATGTATATTTTTATTTCAGTTGTTTCCTCGTCACGATGCAATCCATTTACAAAAGAACATAATACTGCATACACAAACAGCCTAGTTATAATTGATTCACCATGACAACAATACTCAAAATGACAACTCAAAATGACAACTAAAAAACAAATTATGTCAATCCAGGCCCAAATGCTGAAGTGCCGCACAGGGTCAAAGCCATTGGGGGGGAGGGGGGGAGAGGGGGGGGGAAAGAAGGGAAGAGATACCTAAACTGAACCCTGTGCAGCTACAACCAATTAAAATTTTTTGCAGTCATGAAGAAATTATTGGGACAAAATTCTATGGCTTTTGTTTTTCAGGAGGTTAGACTAGATCGTATTGGTCCCTTCCAGTCTTAAAAATATATTATTTTAATAAGACTGCCACACAATGATTGTATTCAATCAAAGCAGAGACCAATTTTAAAACACTTAAATTCAAAGCTTCCATGAAGGTACTTACATTTTCAGCACAACTGCAATGACAGCAGTAACATCAATTCTGGGGTGGAAAGAGCACTTGAAAGTGAGCACCTCACTCCTCCCACATCAGGTCGCAAACTACCTTTGCACAGACTCAAGTCTACAGACTCCCAGTATGGCTGGAGCTTAGGCTCTGAAACTCAGTGAGGGCACTGGGACTCAGACCTGAGCTCCAGCCTGAATGGTAAAGCCTACGCTGCTACTTTTAGTGCTGCAGTACAAGCCCAAGTCTGTAGACCTGGGCTCAGACTTGCTGCTGGGGTTTTTCTGGACTTGGGGGGTTGTTTTGCAGTCTAGACGTACCCTCAGGTGGTTACTGTAGGATGGCTGAAAGTGCAGTGTTGTTGCCATACTCTGGGAATATGCAGATAAGTATGGGGGGTGATCTGTGAGGATTTGTGTTCTTCAATCCATCTCATGAAGGGCAAAGGAGGAGACCATTTTCCAAGGAACAATGACAGGGAGCCTACATACAGTTCATCCTATTAATCAAGGTCAGTTGCTAATAGAGGGAATTGGGCCTGTCTTCATTCAGAAGCAAGTTAAGCATTTCTTACTACAAGAAGTTTTCTACCTACTTTTTCAGACAATACTCATCAGATTTACACAAAAGCTGGCTCCATGAAAACGGATCCATTTTGGGGATAGACACACAACTGTGAAGTCTTCTCTTGTTGAGTTTCAGCAAATTTACTCACAGCTGCTCTAGACAGGATTGGGGCTGCAACCTACAAATTAAACTCATGACCCTTATGATTGGTTAAATCTAGCTGGAGAGGACACTGGGATTAATAATGAGATGTTGTCAATGTTCCTTATAAGAGGTCAAAATGCCAAAGTCTCTCAACGGAGACTGTTCAATGTACACTCAAGAAATCACCCTTGACATTAACAATTTATACAGTCATCAATGTCCCTCCACTTGCCTTTTCTGGGAAGATGTTAAAACAACTCTGGCACCTCCAGGAATCCTCAGATTTCCCTCCCCTCACCCAGTTTGGTGTTAAGACCTGGACATAGATGACAGACAGCTCTGGCCTCTTGTTAATGATCTCTATTGTGGTAATGGACAAAAAATATATAAACCTGGGCACTTGTATTATGCTCCTCAGCACATACTGTTAGAAATGAGGTGTGGCTCTCCTTCCCAGCCCTTTTTATCCAAATATTCTATCTTCTACATTGATTTTTGTTCAGATACAAATGAAAGCAGCAACGGGTTGGTGGGCAATACATCCTGTGCAGCCAACTTTCCCTGCATGGTCCCTTCTCACTTTCCCTAGAATTCATTCCACACCTATGTATCTATCTTAAGTACTTATATGGCCCCAATTACCACAGTATCTGAGCACCACACAATCTTTAAGATATTAATCCTCAACCCTGTAAGGTAGAGAATTGCTATTATCCCTATTTTACAGATAGGCAATTGAGCCATTCTGCTCCTCCTCCTGCTACCCGGACCCCTTCCCCAGGCACTCTGGCCAGGCCCCCCACCTCAAAGAGGAGTTACGTGAATATTACTTGTTTTCTGGGTTTCAGATTTTTAAGTTTGCATTACCTTCAGTCCCTCCCACCACAGATTCCTGTGCACATGGAGGGGCAGGGAGGAGGACTCAGAATCCCAAGAAGAGTGGGATCACTCAAATCCCAGAACATAGAGCAGACGAGGAAAGGGGCTCATACCCCGTAGAGAGATAAAGCTCTTCTAGATCCTAACACACACACACACAGAGAAGATAGAATTCAAGGATGACAGGACATCACACTTCCTGCGCTACCCCTCGTATTCGCCAACCCTTCCTGCCCTCTGCACCCCCTTCTCCCCTTACCTGAGCCCCTACTATACATTCCCATTTATCCCCTCCTCATAACACCTTCATCCCTTTCTGCAAGCCCAAGCCCCTCTTCCCCTATTACCACCTACTCTTGCACCCTAAATCATCCCTCCCCTCTCACTGAGCATTCCCAGGGGTAATTTATTCTCTTTTCAAAAATAGTTTGAGGACCTTCTGACTGTTCTGCTGTACTCTGATTACATTTCTCCAAACAAAGAACAAACACAACCTTGATAGACATTTTTTCCCAAATGCTTACAGTTCATTCTCAGATTGCTGCCCAAGGTGGGCTTCAAACATCAAAGTTGCAGATTCAAAGAGATATTAAGCGGTCCCCATTCATCTCAATGAGGTGTTCTCAGCTCAAAGAGAACACCCAATGGAGATTAATACAGCCTAAAACAATAGTTCTGAGGCATGGTCTACACTACAGCATTAGGTCAATGACAGCTATTCCGGTCACTTTTGCCACATAGATAAGATTCTCCCTTGTGACATAGATGAAAAATCCACATCTCAGAGTGGCATAGTTAAGCCAACCTAAGTCCCCATGTAGACAGCGCTAGGTTGATACCTCTTGGGGAGGTGGATTACCTATGCCAATGGGAGAATCCCTCCCGCTGGCGTAGGTAGTGTCTACACTGAAGTTCTACAGAGGCACAGCTGTGTCACTAACATTTTAAGTGTAGACAAGCCCTTATCCGTAACTAGCTCCACTGCTGTTTATTATTACCTTTTTGTAGTGATTTGGTCATTTTTCAATCTACAGGACAGTGCTCATATACCCAAACCAATCAGAATGAATTCTGTGAATACGATTTCATGCAACACAGACAAAAGCTTTACTGAAATTCCAAATAATATCTACCAAGTCTCCTTCCACTAATTCTGTAGTTCTATCTAAGAAAGCACTTCGTCTGACAAGATTTGTAATCCCCTGCTCCTTGTTACTCATGGTTTCATTATTCTTTATACGTTTAGTGATTTTTTAAAATGGTATGAATATTCAGATCATCAGGTTTTGAAGTTAAAATTAGAGTGTAATTGCCAAGATTACTCTTTCTTCTAGTACTTCTCCAACTCATTATGCTTTTTCAAAATTAACTTGAGGGTTAATAAATTTATTGGCCAATTCTTTTGGCACAGCAGGGTATACTGTTCTCCAGACCTTTTATCTGTATATATTCAGACTGTTCAAGTATTTCTTTACCTGCTTTACAATAGCTATTATTATGAAGACTTTGTCCATTATTTTCAAATTGCCCCCATTTTTCATGTTGCACAGATTTTTAAACAGGAATTAACAAGCCTACTTTCTAATATTAGAAATTTTCCCAAAAAACATACTTGTAAAAGCCCTTCAGCTTGCATTAACTCATTTTGTTTTCTTGCTGCCCTCCTCTTTCATGGGAAGCCTTGCCTGACTGGATTTTCTTGTTTAGCTACCTCACCATTTTTCACTTCCAGAACAGGATTCTTTTTACATTCAGATCTTTTAGAAACCACACAAACCACAATGAGCACGTCTTACTATTTGTGTGAATCTGTTGTGTCTTCATTATGGAATCCCTCCCCCAGCCCTGTTCCACAGTTATGAATTTTCAATTGTATCTCCCCACCATCACCATCTGACATACTGTGCCACCCCTTAACATGTTCCCATTTTGTACACATCTAAACTGAGCAAGTGGGCTGAATGGGACCAGAGAACCACTGGTTCTGTATGGAAAGAGTAGGAAGGAAAGAAGCACAGTAGCCCAAGTAGCACTTCTCTCTTAACTGGCTGGGATATCATTTAATCCAAACAGTTGCTTCATTACTAAACCAGTCCTCTCAGCAGCCTGGTGCAGCCATTGAGATCAGGCTTCTTTCTTTGCTCATCCTAGGCACTAGAACGACACTGGCTAAGATTGTGTCACACTAATATTTATTTCTCAACGGATTCTTGAAGTCATCCTTGAGATCACTGAATTCCGTGTAGTGTGTGTCATTTGCTTCCATGTGCACTACATTTAGTGAGACTTCCTATGAAACAATCTACCCTTTTTGTCACAATTATTCAGGCATCCTGCTGTCTATCTGGGTCACTATATCTTGTGCCAGATTTCTTCTATGAAGTTACTAATCAAGATAAAGAGGAGGCAAGTAGAGACTCCAATTTAATTTTCACAACTGAGCTACTATTAGAGTTTGGTTGCTTCGCAGTCTGCTCCTTCACAGCAGCAGAATAAAAGAAGATAAGGTTAAAGGTTCCAGAGATCCCCACTCTGCTCACTTTATTTATTCTTCCACTATATTTCTTCTTGCTCCATAATTATGTCAGGTGTTGTCTCAATAGGTCCCAGATGATGTCTTCTCTTCTGATTCTTCGGTTTCAGCCAGGGCTTGCATTCAATTCCAATGGGCACATCTACACTATGCTTTTTTACCCCAAGTTAACTGATTGTTTTTTTACCATAAGGATCAGCAAACATTTGTAGATTCGATCAAATGTGTAGTGTCCAAACTAGCCTTCACAGAGGTGTTTACTATCTCAAGTTAACTATCAATCAGTTAACATGAAGTAAAAATCTCTAGAACACACTAATAGCACCTAGTTCTTATATAGTGGTTTTCATCCACAGATCTCAAAGTGCTTTAACATAGGAGGTCAGTATCATTATACATACTGTCCCCACTGGACAAAACCAGTGACTTCAACAGCAGCAAGTCCCTCTAAGAAAAGGAAGTCACCATGCACATGTAGCCGGCCTGTACTTAAAAAGGAACCATATACAACTTTCATATAATACTCCTTAAGATTACAGACAAGCTGCACAATCGCTTCTCTGAAGAGTCCTTTAGTGTCATGGTTGATGTTTTTTACTCAAAAAGATGCCTTCACTTTTTATTACTTGTCGGTATCTAGGTGCTTCTACCTCTTGGAACTGCCCCAGTTGTTTCTCACACACAGGGTATGTCTCCACTCCAATCTCTTACTTGTGTGTTGCCCCTAATCCAGCTCTCCCCTACCCCCAAAAGCCTCCAATGAGTTTAGCGGTGCTTTCAATCCGAGCTAGTTGGCCCATCCTGGGGTTCAGGCTTGTAATCCCCGCCCACTTTGCAGTGAGGTCGCAGACTAGACCACTTGAGTACTGATAACCATCCAATGGCTTCACAAAATTTCTCCCATGTGCTCATAAGGACAGACAAGCTCTCCTACACGTCACTGAGAAATAAGCAGAGTGGCTCAATTTACTGCAGCACGAAGAATCAAGAGATATGCCCCCAAAACTCCTAACAGCCCACAAAGGTGAATGCAGCACCAATGAGGACTCAGTAATCCAAATGTGGCTTTTGCAGTATAGCTGCTCACACCCAGGCTAGGTTAACCTGGATGCTCAGACACAGGTGCTGATCACCCATGTTAACTCTGCACTGAAAACATACTCAGAGTGCACTCATTCACAGGTCTTGATGCATGCTTCAGCTCAACCAATCAGTTATTATGGAGGTGTACTAATGGCTCCATAATTAAGGTTGCATTGAGTTTTCTACTTCAAACAGCTTGAGTTCATCATTAACCTGCAAGACACCGCAAGGCCTCTTTGTTTACCCAGGCTTTTGGTGAGGGAGGAGCATAATAAAGGCTGGCACTTGCACATGAGATGGGGGGAGGGGGGGTACTGCTTGAGTTTGAATAAAACTGACTTGTTAATTTGTGTATTTGGGTGAGGAAAAGCTGCTGGGTTTGTATTTTGTGCGACCATTTAATTTATTGCAAAAATACTTACCAATTTAGATATATATATAAATATAAATATAAACACATTTAAATCGGTAAGTATTTATGTAAGTATATATACATACATACACACACACACACACACACACACACACACACGGAAAAATACACAGGTCCACCACCTCTGCTTTCACACACCCTTCAGACACAGCTTTCAAGCAAAAAGCCTTAGAACAAGCAACATATTCATTCATTAACCACGGTAAGTGTAGTACTGTATGTGTGTTTGATTCTGTTATCCCTCCAAAGCACTATTATCTTCTCTTCCTATTTACTGCTCAAAGTTTGGTTAGACACATGCCTTTATACCTGCCTTTACTATATCCTTTCATTATCAGTAATTGTTCATACACACCTCTGTTCACCCAGCTCTACACAGAGCTCTCAAACTAAGAAACCCAGCCTCACCCACACAAGGCTATAGCTACACACTGCCCATCAGTCAGCCATGATCTTCAGTCACTCATCACTAAGCACAGTATCTTTAATTGCTTCTCTAATTGCTCTGAAGAATGACCAATCTTCCCTTTGCATTTTTGCTATTCCATCTATTTTTTTATTTAATAAAATAATTGCATCACTTGGCTAAAATGAGATAATTTAAATACATCAAATTAGCTTCAAAACATGAAATCATCAGTTCATTTTTGCTTACGTCCACTAATTGCCACAGGACTTGCATTTTTGGTCTATACAGCCAATACCAACATAGGACCAAGCTATCAGCAGGACTGAGTCCTATTGGAGGAACTTTCCAAAATGTAGTAATGATTTGTCTTGATAACGTTGCAAGTTCTTTCTATGGTATATTAGGCACTCACAGATCCTTGACCATTTCAAAACAAGTCCTAGGGTAAAGTTTACAAAAGCACCTGACTGAGCCTTGTCTACATAGGAAAGTTTTACCAGTTATACCGGTACAACTCCCTTTGTTGACAGTCTTATTCCAGTACGAGTTTCTTTTTACGTAGGCTAAACTGAAAAATTGTGTTCATACCATAACAAGTGGCTACTCAGGAGGTTATATGGCCATAACCATATCACTACAATTGGTAAAACTTTCCTGTGTAGACAAACCTTGAGACTGCTAAATCACTTGGGAACTTTTGAAAATGTTACCTGTAAACTTTATTTGCTTGCCGCTGTTTTTAATTTAACTTGTAAATAACCAGGAATTTGCTCTATCTGATTGCAGGGCAGAAGGATTAGAGTTATACAAGAGAAAGTACGGAATAAATTATGTTAAGGATAGGATGTGAAATCCTATAGGATAGGATGCAAAGAAATTCTGTTAAACTGGAGCATCTCTCTCCACCTATGCAAAACCCAACAACTTGGGGACATATTTATAAGCATTTTTTGCCTATACAATGACAGGCACACAGTTTGTGGCCACCTTATCTGTGTGCTGATTGGGCCACAAGCATCCCAAGGTTGAGAACCACTGCTTTAAAATGTTAAATGTAATGTTGCTCTGGAAGTTTGCCATTCTGATCCAAAAAATGGCACTTATTGCCAAAGAAAACAGTCTCACTTATTTCATGAAGGTAGGAAGCATTTGATGTTTTTCCTTAATTAACAGATTTGTTTAATTCCAAGTATATTTTAATTTTTATCTCTTCCATTTTTTGTACTAGCAGGAAATTAGAAAATGGGATATTATCTGTTCAAATTTTAATTACTGCAGAAATAAAGATCCATAACAGGTTCAGAAAAAATGAATATTAACTTCTTGCTGACAATTCTACTTGGCAATCAATTAAAAGAATGCACCAACTGTCTACCAGCATACGTTTTTCTTCTACATATTTAGATTATGAAAACGTCATCCATTTTTGAGTAGAGGGGAAAGATGATAAATGGTCCGTATTGACTAAACAATGCATTGTAAATTAGTAGAAGAAAACCCATTGAATTTCCATTCACTTTTTAGTGTATTGGGAGTTTTATTCTCTTAATGGCACTGTTTTCACTAGTGAATTGGAGGGATAGGTCACCTTCCTCAATTTGATGTTTTCCTCCCCTTTTTCCTATTACTGAGTGATTTAGCCCCATTCAGACAGCTGAAATAAGGAACCTGCACTAAAGACTAAACTACTAACAGTAATATATGGGGAAGGGAGACGTACACAAGAGGAAGGCAGACTGGCCCTCCTCCCAAAACACAGCCCAGTTTTGTTGGCCTTCTATCTCCCAAACTCCTTTATTTTATTTTCCCTTCTCTCCCTACTGCTCTGAATGATCTGGTCAGCAAGAGCAGCTTAAGGTTATGTCTATACTACAGACCTTATGGGGGCACAGCTGCACTGCTGCTGCGCCACTGTAAGGTCTCCCATGTGGGCACTCTATTCTAATGGGGGAGAGCTCTCCCATCGGCATAATTAAACCAACACCAACAAGTAGCGGTAGCTATGACGACAGGGGAGCATCTCCCGCGGACATAGGGTGACCAGATAGCAAGTGTGAAAAATCAGGACGGGGGTGGGGGGTAACAGGAGCCCATATAAAAAAAAGCCCCAAATATCAGGACTGTCCCTATAAAATCAGGACATCTGGTCACCCTATGCAGACATAGCACTGTCCACACCAGCGCTTCTGTCGGTGAAACTTATGTTGGTCAGGGGTGTGTTTTTTCACACCCCCTGACCAACAAAAGTTTTACTGACAAAAGTGCAAGCTAAGACATGCATCTTCACTAGGGGAAAAAAGTGCGTTCTGAATTCAAGGTAAAATCCTAGTGAAAATAGCTTGCAGTTTTCACACAAGTTTGCAGGGCCAGTTAAAGTCTAAATTAATCTCCTAACTCAGGGAAAAACTATGAACTGCTTTGTCTTCATAAGAACTTTTACCTTGAGTTAGCAAACTCAAGTTAACACATCTTTTTTCCTAATGAAGACAGATCCAAAGAGTCCAAGAGCAAGTCAGCTGTCTCCAGCTACAGGCACCTGCACTCCTGCTTCAATGAAATTGGTCATCTAATCACATATGCACCTAAAGGTGCTCTTTGCGTGCAGTAAGTGAAAATGTCGCAGAAAGTTGAATCTCTTTTTTTAAAATAAAAATTGCATATTTTTCCACAACAAATGTAGGCACACATGGCTGTTATGAACAGGTGCATTTTGTAGTTAGAAATCAAAGATGGATACTTTCTGTTCCATTTGTGACAACCATAATAATACAGTCTTCGCTATGATTTGACAATCTCAGTTAAGCTCCTAGCGGACATGTGTTTACGAATCCCTTCATCACAGCTGGCATCTTTTAGCAGTCTCAGAAGAGGAGAAAGGATTGAGCAAACATGGAGACAACCTCTAATCCCTAAAGTTGTTCCCTCCAAACCAGAGTTGAAGAATACTGGCAGGGTACTGTGTGAAAACTTGCGCCACTCCTGCCAAGCTGGACCTGCTCTATGAATAGTCGACTTCAGTCTTCATTGCTACAAATCCAAGAGCACTAAAATTTACAATCAAAATTTTTAATATGAACACTTATTGACAGCAAATTAATTTAAGCCCAACACTCATAAAATAGGGAAAAGTCAAAATTAGAAAAAGATCAGACTTTTTACTTCTTAAAGACTTATTTGGAGACACCACTCTATTATTTTCATGAGACAAGAATAAGTTTGTCCATTCCTCTGGGTTTGCCAGTTTATAAGAAACTCATTTTGTTCTGTGAGAACTTGTAAAAATCCTCTAAATCAAAAGATGCTTCTAAAAAAAAAAAAAAATTGTGTTTTTGCACGGAAGATTTCTTTTGGAACTACACCTCTACCTCGATATAACGCTGCCCTCGGGAGCCAAAAAATCTTACCGCGTTATAGGTGAAACTGCGTTATATTGAACTTGCTTTGATCCACTGGAGTGCGCAGCCCCCCTCCCCCCCCCGGAGCACTGCTTTACCACGTTATATCCAAATTCGTGTTATATCGGGTGACATTATATCGAGGTAGCGGTGTACCTTAAAACAAAAATACCTATATAAGAATTTAGCATTATACTTGATTAAATGATCTACATGGATTCCCAGCTAACAAGTGCTAGTAAATCTAAACATAAATCTTGACATATAAAGAGAAAAAACTTGTTTTTAAACTAATTTTGTGAAGCTGTTCTGCTCTGCCTTTCATAGACTTATGAAGAAAAACTTCATAAATAGCTGTCATTACAATTGATCAAATGTTAAAAAAACTCCATTTAATCATAATATATGGTACATCAAGTATAAATGGGACAATTTTTAAAATTAAGAAGTTAACAACATGAGTATTTTCAAATTGCTTTCCTTGTGTTACTGCATCTCAGAATACAGAGGTACAAATAAAAATACCTTAGAGAGAAATCATTCTAAACACTATTTAGAATGATTTCTCTCTAAGGAATTCATTTATATATGAATTTGTTGCTATGGTATGATATATAAAAACAGAAAAACAAACACCTCCAACTTACTGGGTTAAAAAGTGAGGTTAGCAGATAGTATGGATTTGCTAAGCACATGCACTTTACACTGAACACTATGCTGGAGTAAACATATTTACAGATAAGACTATTTGCTTCCTCCTTCCCTAAACAGAAGGTAGACTTGAAAACATATTGAGGGAAGATTATCTAGATAAAATGCTTGTGTTTTGAGTGACATATTTATGGAATATGCTTTTAGGGGATATAAAAAGGGTCTGGTTAACCCCTTTTTTTTACCTCCCCCCCTTTTTTTTTTAATTCAAAGGCAAGATACACACCAAAGGAACTTTTAAAAAAAATAAAATGCAATAAGTACAACTTTAAAATAGTAAGTCAAAGTTTTATTACATTTAAAAGTCAGCTAACAAAGTCAATTGTACATATTAATACTATTTAGCATTTTCTGTCTTCAAAGCACAGATTAGTTAACACATTTGCAACACCCTTAGGTGTGGAAACAGACAGGGAAGGTTCAGGGAAAGTGCAGAGAGCCAAAATGATCAGCACACAGGGTTTACTATGCACCTGTTCAGAAAGGGTTCCGTATACCATGGAGAAGTGTGTGCAAAATGCTCAGCAACATGAACAGTGCCTGAGTATTAAGTAGGAGGAAGTGGACACTGTTATCAGAGAGATAATGGTTACAGGATGTATACAAGGCATACCCTATGTACATTCCAATGAATACAAATAAATAATGTTATTTTATTTTGGTTGTTTAAAAATATGTCATCCAGTACCCTGGATGCATACACAAAATAAACAATTTGGACCTATGGAAAAAACATCTCTTCCAATCCGATTTGATTCCCCTCACAAGGCTCACACACCAAGTCAGCCACTTATTCATACTATCCAGCCCAAAGATAAACCTGAAGACTTGTTTACACATAGTTTTTGTACCACTTTAACTATGCTGGTTTCTAAAACATTAAAACAGTACACCTCCCTAGTGTGGGCAAAGCTATATTGGTATAGCTAAACTAGATCAATATAAGCACCTTTATACCAGAATAACTGTGTCCACATTAGGGGGTTATACCACTTCAACTATGTCAGTTTCCAAACCAATATAGTTATAGCAGTACAAACTGTACAGAAAAGCCCTGTGAGAAAGAGCGAGACTTCCAATGGGACCTGAGGTCAACAGATTTAGGCCCCGACTAACCAAGGCAAGAAACAGATTTCACAGTTGAGGACTCCTCACCAAGAAAAATCTGTCTAGGCTCCTTGTGAATAAACCAGGGGATTGCTAGCTCATGTTCCTCAGATCTCAACTGTTGCAGTAATATTACCAAGGTAGAGAAGCAGAGTCTGAGGCAACAAGGTCTAGCTGGTTTAAAGCTTTACACCAGGGGTCGGCAACCTTTACACCAGGGGTCGGCAACCTTTCAGAAGTGGTGTGCCGAGTCTTCATTTATTCAGTCTAATTTAAGGTTTTGCGTGCCAGTAATACATTTTAACGTTTTTAGAAGGTCTCTTTCTATAAGTCTATAATATATACCTAAACTATTGTTGTATGTAAAGTAAATAAGGTTTTTAAAATGTTTAAGAAGCTTCATTTAAAATTAAATTAAAATGCAGAGCCCCCCGGACAGGTGGCCAGGACCCGGGCAGTGTGAGTGCCACTGAAAATCAGCTTGTGTGCCGCCTTCGGCACGCATGCCATAGGTTGCCTACCCCTGCTTTACACGTTTAAAAGTGACAAACCAGCATGCCCAACTTTTGGATTCTCAGTTTCTCCAACTGCCAACCAGGGGAAATGGTTACCAGAATGTGCTTAAGAAGTTTTTCTTTGAAAAAACTGAGAACAGGAACTGCCACAAATACATCCAAGGATTTTAATTAAATAAACTCTCTCGAAGGAAGTTCACCAATGTCTCATGTGTGCTGTTCATGCTGACTTACCAGTCTGCAGCTCACTTTCTATCTAATAAAGTGAAAGAAGCTGAAAGAACAAAGCTCAAACCTTAGTTGCTCTGCTAGCAGCTCAAAGCCACATTCTCAGTTCTGAGATACAACCGTACAGAAGCTATAAGTGACTTGCCCCAAAGTCACTCAGTAATCATAATAGCCAGGATACAAGTCCTGTGACAGACTTGTGAACCAGAAGCAATCACAAGCAGCCTGTCTCAATACTTCAGTTTATTTAAAATAAATTGCTAATTCTCTGAGATATTCACAAATTCTAAATGTTCTTGATGATTGAACGGCCAAAATCCATGTGCTGTGTATGTAAAATCCTAACACACGCTATGTCAGCAACTTTTTACAGGCCCAAAGTTCAGAGTTTGGTCAAGAGGCCGAGAGGCCTAGCATACAGTGAACAATATTAGCTAAGAGAAGCAGAACAAACAAGACAACCTTGCTTTTTACTAAGATAAGCATGGTCAGCAAAACGCCAGATGGGGAGCAGTAATTGGCACCCTTATCTGAAGCTGCAAACAGACCAAAGGATTGAAAGGGGCCCTGTGTCTGTCTTTCTCCACTCCTTTTGCAGGAAGAGAGAGCCATGCTCTCCCACATGCCAACCTTGAGTTCATGGAAGAGGTTCAAGCATGTCAGTATGCGATAGGACATCCTCCCTCGTCCCTCCCAGATACCAATGTTAGCCTTTAGAAACACAATGGGCAAACTGAAAAACAATTTATATTATCATGTACTTTCCAATGTCTTTTTGCTTTAACCCCCAGGAATGTACCTGTTGGACAATCAGAAGGGCTACCCCATTCCTATGGACCCCAAATCAGAATTCAACATATATACTTTATACTAATACACTTTATACATTGTTTAAAGGAAAACACCTGTGTACTAACAGTACGTTACTTGTTAACCTGAAACCATGGGTGGAGACCTTATGTAATCTTTAGACTATTGGCTTCTGTGCTTATCTTGTCTTGCTGCTAGACCTATCCAGGGGCTCGGGACCTCCTACCCCGTCACTTCCCTCCGCCCATGAAAATTCCATATAATCCATTGTAATCAATTGTTTGGCAGTGTCTCTGAGCCTAGTAAGCAAAGAGACACTCCGCCAGCGCTGTGCGTAATAAACCCACGTGCTTGATTCTACGCGGTATCCATTTTGTTCCTTCAATGATAAAGTTTCATTTTGTATGGCTATCAATTTAATCAAATTCATAGAACAGATCATAACCAGATTAAGGAATTTGAGAGGGAATGCTAATTTTTCCTATGCCCTCCTCATTCAAGCCCTTTTGAAACACAGAGCAGGCAATCTTTTCTCAGTCCAGGGCTTAAAAATTTGTTAAACATCCATTAGCCAGAAACCAATACAAAAGAGAAATGAAAAACAGTGAGACCCAAGTGGAACCTTTTGGTGAGATGCCCAGACTTCCCTTCAACTTCTAACTGTTGACAAAGGGGAGAGCAGTAAAAAATTTTAACAGGATAGTGTCAATGGATCCTGCTCAGAAGCACCTGCTTTCATATTATGTTCTGGCTAATTTGATGCCATGCTTCCTAGTTCTGCTCAACCAATGGAAAAGAAAAGGCACATTTACTCTTTTCCTCCCACTTCCCAATGGTAAATGGTGGGTGAATTTTTCAAGCCCTACCTCTGCTTGCCTGGAGCACATGTATTAAAGATGTGGGGGGAGGGATAGCTCAGTGGTTTGAGCATTGGCCTGCTAAACCCAGGGTTGAGAGTTCAATCTTTGAGGGGGCCACTTAGGGATCTGGGGCAAAATTGGTCCTGCTAGTGAAGGCAGGGGGCTGGACTCGATGACCCTTCGGGGTCCCTTCCAGCTCTATGAGATAGGTATATCTCCATATATTATTATTGTTTCAGGACCAACTATTTAAATGCAAACATTAGCAACTCTATTCATGTACAAGGCAACGGACACATCCTAGTTATACATTTTGGAACAGCTCAAATAGGTGTGAGGAAGAAGCCAGTAGTGTTTCTGGACAAAAGAACTGGAAGAAAATGCCCTACATGTGAAAATTCCAAAAGGCATTGCATTAGCATTGTCTGCTTGTTTAAACAGTTAGAATGAATAACCGATGTCAATGTCCCCATATCATGTTTCCTCAGAGAAAATCTATGTCCTCAATATTTTTATTAGTGTGTTCTGTGAACTAACTACAGTTAGTGTAGAAATTCCATGTATAATTTAAGAGTTTAATGGAAAAATGTCAGAGGTTTTTAAAAGTTTGCATAGAGCTGGTAATAAGAAATTTTCCAAGAATGGGAACCTCATTTTCAGGTTTTCAAAGGTTTCTTTTACAGTTTACAGTGAATCTTCCTGAAAAATAAATAAATCACAGATTGTTCAATATAGATTTAAAAGAAATAAAACAATCCCTTTGGAGGCCTTTGACATGGCAACAACTCTCCTCTGCTACCCAAGTTCTAAACACAACACAAAGAAGCAAGAATATTATTTACTTTCTTCTCTAGAAGGAAGAAAAGTGGGATGCAGACTACCCTTTCTTTTCCCAAACATGGGCACCAAATTAGTTCAGATGCCTGACAAAACACAACTAAAGGAAAGATGCCAAACAGATGGACTGTCTGGAACCTTTAAAAAACAAAAAAAAAACAAAAAACATTTGCTTGATTCTGTGCCAGACATTGGAAAAACAGAAAGAACACTTCCAAGATAGATAGCAAACTGTGATTACATCCTATTTTGCCTTCTGAAGCAAGCATGTGGGCAAAGCTCATTTACAGTAAGCAGCTGAAAATGTTCTTCTCCCAGCTACAGTACATGTGCTGTGCTAAATGTCACTCCCTTCTGAAGTGTGAGGGCACACAAACTACAATCAACATCTATCACAAAGTAAATCAGACCAGCAGACTGACAAATCTGAGCATGAAAAAGCACAGAACCGGACAGGCAAACTTAGAAGCACAATGTCCATATTGTAGTTTATAGCACATCTATACATTTCATTATTACCGTTTTCAGCTAATGTGCATAAAAGAATAGTCCTCCTCATTTGTTTTGAATGAAAGTGGAATTATTTACTGTTTGTATACCACCAGCATGTGAGGCATTTTAACAGATGGTTTAAGTCAGGGGTCGGCAACCTTTCAGAAGTGATGTGCCGAGTCTTCATTTATTCACTCTAATTTAAGGTTTCGCGTGCCAGTAATAAATTTTAACGTTTTTAGAAGGTCTCTTTCTATAAGTCTATAATATATAACTAAACTATTGTTGTATGTAAAGTAAATAAGGTTTTTAAAATGTTTAAGAAGCTTCATTTAAAATTAAATTAAAATGCAGAGCCCCCCGGACCGGTGGCCAGAACCCAGGCAGTGTGAGCGCCAGTGAAAATCACCTCGCGTGCCGCCTTCGGCAGGCGTGCCTGCCATAGGTTGCCTGCCCCTGGTTTAAGTTAACATGAATGGTGTTATTTAACAAATTCACTGCATTATAATCCATTGTTATAAAATATATTTGTCTGGGCACTAACATCGCTAATTGATATCAACACATCTCTGTGAAGCGTTTGTTGATTAACCATTGGATGAGTCAGAAGATGGAAAAAAACAAATGGATTTTGTAGGCCTCACCAGAAGTGGATAATTTGTTTCTGGAATTATTTTAGTTTAAACTTTGCTAGGAAATGGAATGGTCGATTTAAAACCTAAAGCAGCCTCCTGACATATTTTAAAGTATGTAATTTTTAAACTACATTTGGTAATGCCTGTTATCCCATCTCTTCTTTTAAAATATTGGGAAAGATGTCTAATCTCTAAAATAAGTACACCTCTACCCCGATATAACGCGACCCGATATAACACGAATTCGGATATAACGCGGTAAAGCAGCGCTCCGGGGGGAGGGCGGGGCTGAACGCTCCGGCGGATCAAAGCAAGTTCAATATAACGCAGTTTCACATATAATGCGGTAAGATTTTTTGGCTCCCGAGGACAGCGTTATATCGGGGTAGAGGTGTAAATAAATATCAATTCCCATGGCTGCTTCACCATGAACAATTGGAACATAAATACCTAAACAGGAGAGAAAACAACAAACTATATTGCGTAACAGTTTTATTCATATAAATAATCTCCCCCTACTCTCCCTCCATCTTTAAACACTGTGATAACTGTTTAATCTGCAAGGAGCTTTCAAAGTTAGTATTCAGAAGCCTCAGTTATTTTCCACTCCATCAGTTCAACTTATTTCATACCTACTAATAGTACTATACCATATCTTTGTTTAAAGATATAAGAAAATTCACTTTGAATCATAATGCAGATATTGTTCTGATAACTTGGAAGTGAACTTATTCACAGAGATGGTTAAAACTGTCAAACTGCAACTAAGAACACAAACTACAATGTGTTCGGCTCTTTTACAGCAGCACAAACCAATGTAACCACAATTAAGTCAGTAGAACAGCTCTCAACTTCCACAGCTGGAAGAGAGAGCAGAACTTGATCCACTGCTTTCAAGCAATTTTTTAGTCTTACCCTCATGAGATCTGAACAGGAAGATGGAGCCCATGTGGGACTTTATTCCTAAATTTCTAAGCCTGTTTTTCAAGTACTGCAAACCAGCAGTGGTTGAATCTGCCCTCATTCCTTCATTACTTCTAGTCTGGCCTTTACACTTATTAGGCAAGATTACCCTCAGTAAAAGGAAAACGGAGGAAGGGAGGGAGTAATAAAGACTGGACACAACAATGGGAAACACTAAGGAACAATCCAGTATTAGCCAAAGCAATGGAAAAGATGACCTAAAACACCTTTCCCATCTCTAATTTCTTGGAGTCTTTTCCTGCTGAGAGGCTTTTGCCAATTCAAAGAGTAACAGATGTGTTTCACTATACCAAATTACAAAGTAGGCCCCTCACTCTACATCTTTGCTACTTCTGCCTCTCACAAATCTGGTGCGGTTTTCCCTATTATAAATTATAGCTATCAAAACAAGCTAAATCTTGAAAGAGAGGTGGCAGAAAATTTCAGACCCAGTTAAATAACGACTCCCACATCATTTCAACCTTCCTCTACCTACCATTTGGATTTTGTTGTCACACAAGATCAGTGGTGCCCATTTAGATACTGGAGGGTTAAGTAACTAAGACCTATCCATGTTTCCAGACTAAAAGTGAGGGCACCGATGCCGCCATTCTAGAGTGACTTTATTTATTAAAGATACTACAATACTGTATAGTAATAACCACATACACTGCAGTTACACTCACTTATGCTTTAGTGTTTTGGACCATTACTTTACGACACTGCATTTTTTATAGGACAAAGCAAGTAAACGCCAGTGAGATGGCTGCAGCAAATGAGGCTCTAGCAAGACTCACCAGGATAGAGTGGAGGCACTAGTCAAAGGAGGCTCATTCCAAGGTCTGGGGAAGGGGCTGAGCTAGAGGATTATTAAATTGAGAGGAATGAGTTGGAGGGAATGAATTATCAGCTCACACAAGCTAAACACCTGGAGGATCATGGGGGGGATGGGGGGGGAATGGGGTGGGGAGGGGTGCACAGAGGATCTCAATAAAATGGGCATCCCATGGGAGAGAGGAACCTAGCAGAGGAGGCAAACCCCCCAGAGCTGGCAAATCATGCAGATTTCAGAGTGGTAGCTGTGTTAGGCTGTATCAGCAAAAACAACGAGGAGTCCTTATAGCACCTTAGAGACTAACACATTTATTTGGGCATAAGCTTTCATGGGCTAGAACCCACTTAATCAGATGCATGGAGTGAAAAATACAGGAGCAGGTATAAATACATGAAAGGATGGGGGTTGCTTTACCAAGTGTGAGGTCAGTCTAACAAGATAAATCAATTAATCATGCAGAACCACTCAGCAGCCTATAAACACTCCCAGGCCAGGACTGTGCTGTAGCCACAGGTGAGGGCAGTGGTGTCTAGCAGCCAGAGTGAGCTGGTGGGTGGACAGAGAGAGGGCTGTGGTCAGAGAACTGGATCTGGTAGCCAGAGTGGCTGGGCAGGGCTGTAGCCAGAGATCAGGGCTCTGGGGTCTAAGAGCCAGAGGGGACTGGTCAGGGGGGTGGGTGGACAGGGAGAGGGCTGTGGTCAGAGAACTGGATCTGGTAGCCAGAGTGGCTGGGCAGGGCTGTAGCCAGAGATCTGGGCTCTGGGGTCTAAGAGCCAGAGGGGGCTGGTCGGCACGGGGGAGGGGTTGTGGCCAGACGTCTTGCGGGGGGCAGGTCAGGGGGCTGCCCCCTCTCCACGCCCCGGGGGCAAGGAGCGAAATGCCTCCCCCCTCCCAGACTACACATGTTGTGACCCCTGGGGAGGGGGCGGCTCCCCCAAGCCAGGCCTGCCCCACCCCAAACCCCTCTCCAAGGGCGGAGCCGAGGCGCCACTTCGAGGGGAGACCGGGAGGGATACAGCCCCTTCTCCGCTGCCACCTCCCGCCGCGGTGGGCTCCTTACCGGTTAGGGCGGCGGTGCCAGCTCCTCAATCCTTCCGCCAAGATGGCAGCCAGTCCGAGCCCAACCTCAGGCAGCGACTTTCCAAAGTCGGGCGGACAATGCGCATGCGCAGAGTCAGCGACGGCGGAGGCGGGTGAAAACTATAACTCCCAGCGTGCCCCGCGGATATTACGCATGCGCGCGGAGTAGGCGAGCGCTTGTATGGGTGGGGCAGGGCTTGGCGGTCTGGGCCTGTTGTAGGGCCGCGTGTGTTGCCCCTCCGTGGGGATTTGGGCGTTGACGTGGCTCCCGCAGGGGGCGGGAAGAGGCTGAGCCATGGGGACCCCCAGACAGGGATCCTGGAAAAGGGGCTCTGTGTGGGCGGTGGGGGCTCCCCAGACAGCGAGGATGGAGCGGCTCTGTGCTGGCAGTGGGATCTCCAGAGACAGGGATCTGGGGGGAGGGGGCTCTGTAGGCATGTTCAGAAGTGCTTTGCACACTTTTCATACAGAGACGCTAGGTGGTATTGAAGGGTTCCATTTGTAATCTCTAAAGGCCCAATTAATGGCAAATCTCAAAGGAACATGGCCTCCTTGCAAATCAAGTGCCATCTGGATCGATTTTTGGCAAGGTTCTTAAGGTGGTCTGTATAACAGTGTATGTGCAGAATCTAGCCCCAATTGGGGCTTCTAGATGCTGCTGTAAATGATAATAAAAATAGTGAAATCTCTAATGCAATCTTAAGAGTGCTGCTCCAACCAGCTCCAGTATAAAAATATAGCAGCACTGGGCACCTTATAATGGAGATAGAAACACAATGATACAGTTTCAAAAAGAGATTTCTGCGTTGCATGCATCTATGTACCTCATTAGAAAGAATTAATAAAATGCACTTACAGCCCTGAAGACTAAAGTCCTTTTCATCCACAGATCTGTTACAGAAGGAGGGAAGCAGGGCAGCCTTCCCAAACACTGTTTGCTACACCACTGTTCCACAACCTTCCCTGGAGGAGTGAGTTGTCTCTATGGCTATGACTACACTCACATTCCCACCATTGCATTAGTTCCAGTGGGAGCATTGCTGACATTAGACTGTGTTGTCTAATTCTGTTTGGAGCACAGTAGTTAAAACACTGATGGACTGACTGCATTACTGCTGCCCATTACCCATGGAGATGCACCATTGGTAGTGCAATCATGGGAAATTTTAAGACAGCTGAAAGTGTAAACAAGGCCTAAGAGTGAGAGGATAGTCCAGTCTCCATGGTCTGGTTAATCCTCGGCTTCTGATGAGAGCACCAACAAGACTGTCAATTAATAGTACAGTAGAATCCTTTTCTTTATGAACTAATTGGAGAGTGAGGAATTCATAAAATCAAACTGTTCATAAAACTGAACATCTCAAAATTACAGTAAGTACTGTGCATAAGTTTCAGTATGGTGACATCATTGCTTTCTTCTTGTCCTTCAAACCACTACAAAGCAATTTCCAATGCACTGAAGGTATCAGAACATGAAGGGATGTTGACTTTTTCTTCATCAACATCACTTTCATTATGTGATTCCCTCTCCTCTCTCCCCTTCCCCCCCCCCCCCCCCCCCCCCCCCCCCCCCCCCCCCCAGTGAGGAAAAATGGTTTATATAACTGGTCGGTCATAATATCAGTGTTTGTAAAATCAAGGTTCTGCTGTAATATATTGCACTTTCATCCACTGATCTCAAAGCACTTTACAAAAGTGGGTAAGGATCACCCCCATTTTAACCGATGCATGGAGAGGTTAAATAACATATTCAAGGTCACACAGCAAGTCATTGGCAGAGTTGGAAACAGCATCCTGGTATCCTGACTCCTCGACCTGTGTTAAGGTATTTTTGTTGTTTGTTATGTGTACTAGCATAGAGCGTAAGGGCTTGTCTACACTTACCAGTAGATTGGTACTGCTGCAATCAATGCATGGAGTGTCAATTTAGTGGGTCTGGTGAAGACATGCTAAATCGATGGGAGAGCACTCTCCCATCGATTTGTGTACTTCACCTCCCCGAGAAGCGTAAGAAAAGTCGACGGGAGAGTGTCTCCCATTGACACAGCGCAGTATAGCCACTGCAGTAAGTGGATCTAACTATGTCAACTTCAGTTACGTTATTCACATAACTGAAGTTGCGTAAGTTAGATCGATTTACCATGGTAATGTAGACCAGCCCTGAGAGCGCCTGTCATGAACCAGGACCCTATTGTGCTAGCTGCTGTACAAACACGGAACAAAAAGACGGTCCTGCTCCAAAGAGACCACTGCAGCCCTCCAGTTACAGAAGCGGTTTTCCTAATGGGGACAGTTGTCTACTTGGGCATTGGACTAAGAACCCCAAGCAAATATCACATAAACTCCTGAGTAGTCATCAGATCTTACCTATTTTCATTATATGCTGATCTAGTCTAAATATTAAATAGTAACGTAGCACTTTCACATGCTTTCAGACTTTGGAAAGTTGCTGATGAATAGGAATAGTAATATTTATATTTCCACAACATTTTTCATCTGAGGATTTCAAAGCACTTTACTAACATCTATTAAGTCTTACAGCTTCTCTGTTAGGTAGATAATTATTATGGCAACTGATTAACATTTTACTATTGCCCTTGTGATTTTTAATTTTGCATTTGTAATAACACAATTTCTCATGTGCCATTCTTTCTGAGTCTGAACACACTCAGTTTGTTCCGGAAGATGGAATAATGCCATCCCACAAGGAAGTGGGCGAATGCTAATTGTTAATTATCATTTGAAATCCTCTTTGGCTACTCAGGATCTAGATATCAGTAGGGACAGATACTTGGCTTCCTGATCGTTGGAAAATACTATCAAAGACTTCAAGGGACATGAGAGACTATCATTTCCAGGAGAACCAATGGGGGCAAAACTAACATGATTAATTATTTTGTATGGCAATTGAGCACTACTGTGTTGTTGAACTGCTCCCCAATGCATAATCAGAGTGTGGGGAAGGAATTTTGAGGTGCGTAGGGAAGGAAATGACACCACCGAGAAAGGAATGTATTTTAAACAGAAGGACACTGTGTATTTTGGGAATATTGTTTCCCACCTCCCTGCACAGGAAGTGGAGCATTATTTTTCTCCATATGAAATGGGACCTAAAAACATAACATCACTGCTCTGCTGAGGCCTCTTTAGAGACAAATCAGGTCAGAAAGAGAGTGCATGCAGTTACAGTGATGTGCTGAGACATGTTGTCTGTTCTGTAACTGAGCATTTGTACAGTAGATTCTCTTAGGAACCTTAGCAGTACAGCATGGCCAGAATTCTCAAACCTGCGTGTCTAAATATATGCATTTTAACCTTAGGGAGGTAGTGAATTGTAGGGCCAGGAGCAGGGAGATTAGTCAAGCTGGAGCCTGAGCAACTGCAGCAGCACCAGCAAGCTAGAAGGGGAAGAGGGTACCTTTACTGACATTTATGAAAGCATCAGGCATGGGGCTGTGAATAGAGCTAGCTGACATTTTTCAGGCTTTTTTTTTTTCGGGGGGTAGAAAAATTACCTTTTTTGGAATTAGAAATTTTTGCCAAAAAAAATTTGTTTTTCCAAATTTTTTCAATGTTGACAAAAGTGGCAAATAAAAAATTGTCAGTTTTTTGGTTTCTTTTCCCTCCCACTTTCTACCTCTGTCCCCTCTTCTGACCCCCTTTTCAGGGGAGAAATAAGGGAAGGGAAGAAGGAAAAACTCAACGTGTTTGATAAAAATGTTTATAAAAACTTTGAATAAATGGAAATTTTTTCCTTTTCTAAATTTGTCAAATGAAAATAACTGATTTAAAAAATAAATATATTTTTTTTTATTTTCAACCTGCTCTGCCTGAATTTGGTAAGGAGGTGGGAGCAGATGGCAAATGAGCCCTAGGCTCAAGAAGTTTGAGAATCACTGACTTGCAAGACAAATGGAAAGCCAGGGTGATGGGGCATTGCTGAAGAATGGTAAGTAATTGAACCTCACTGGCACAGTGATCACAAACGTTACACAAACTAAATCTATGAAAGCTTTGCTGCTTGATGAATGTGTGGAGGCTTAGGGGAGATGAATCTCAGGCCATAAGACATGGTCATAGCATGGAAACCATCAGAATGTCTGGCTAATTGATACGATTGCTGGTATCCTGAGCAGAGAAATTGAGGCCTGAATGAGCGAAGGAGATTAAAAAACTCGTTCCCACTTTGGAGATGCTTCTTTCTGGTCAAACTGGAGGCAAATTGGTTTGAAGAAGCTTCCTCTGTCCAGTCTGTGTGGTCAGAGGGCTTCACTCTACTAGGCTGTGAATCCAGCACCTTTATCCACCAATACATTTACTCTTTATATTGCTCCAGAAAACATAGACAGACTAGCTGGGACTGTCAAAGAAGCCTAAGGGACTGGAGCACCCAAATCCCCTTGAACTTCAATAAGGGATCATTGCCTATCTCCATTAGGCCCCTTTGAAAATCCCAGCAAACAGTGAGATGTGCTTTAGAAATGCAGATGGTGTGGAAGGAGGGAGACTTTATCTCATTTTAGACCTCTATTGATTTCTGCCTCAGGCAAGCCTGCAGTTCCCTGGTTTGGTTTGCTGTAAATGATCTACATCCAAAAGGCTAAATCATCCAGTTAAGTTCAGGGAAATGATGCAAAATATATCAACTTTGATTTAAAAAAAAAAAAAAAAAGGTTGAAAGTGTGTTTCACTGGAGTCCAGCTAACACCTCAAAACTCAACATAGATCAGGGCTCCTAGGAGCTACGGTAATACAATTAATAAATAATAATTTCAAATTCTGAACAAATATTCTTCACCTTTTAAACCTCAAGTATTAGACTGTCTGGAAATGAACACTTCAGGGATCCAACCCATTCCCAGCGCCTTATAACCCTGCACAGTTTGCTCTCCCCATCCAACCTTAACCTCATTCTGGAGCAGCAGCTGGTTCTACAGCAAATACCTTGGATACTGAATCACAGAGTTAAGACAGTACTGATGCCAGGGAACAGTGAGCTTGTCCCAGCACCTGCCCTTCACATACCAGATGCGGTGCTCACAGTTTACCAGATTGGATTAGGGAAATATCCATATTGGGCTAAACTTGCGACCCCAGGTTTAATCCTCAGCTTCATTGAGTTTATGCTTGGCACAGCTGTGAGCAGAGATGGTTCTAAGCCACCTTTATACCTCCCCAGAACCTGGGGCTGGCTAGGAACCAAACCAGCCCCTGGTGCAAGAGGGCTGCTCTAATTTACAGAGGTTAAACCAGAGCCCAGTTGAATGCCTTTGCTGAGAATCCCACATTGGTTTGAACTAGCCCTGATACTAGTTCCATTGACTCCAGCAGAGAATTCTCCTCTGGTTCTTGTTTCACTAGCTGGAAGCAGTGGGTGCACAGGCTGCAAGTCCCTAGATATGAGAAATGAATCCCTTGAGGATATGCAACAAAAAAAGCCAGCCATTTTTTAATCCTTGGATCATCTCTGCTACTTGTATCAGGCAGTGGCATAAAAGAGAAAGTGACAAGTGTTTTGAGCATAGAGGCTCTTATCTAAATTGGAGACAGTTCCTCTCTTACAAGGTCTTTGAAACAAAGGTTACCTCTGCCCTCTGTTGGGGAGTTACTGTTGGGAAGCAGCAACTACTCAGAAACACACACACACAGAATCAGAATCTGGTGGAATGGGGATCTGTGGTATAGAGAAGTCCTGGTCAGGTGGGCTGTGGTGAAATCCAGCTTCAATTACATTTGGCAACAGGTTTGTACCTAATTTAACATCATTGGGACAAATGTTACTTTTACAGCAGTGTAAATGCAGACTAACGCCAATGAAACTGATGAAAGTGCTGCCGATTAGCATCAGTGTAACTGGGAGCAAAGTTTGGTCACTTATGTTATTTATATTGAAAAACCCAAAAGACCCAGTCAGGACTGGAGCCCCATTGTGAGGATGCTGTGCAAACTCATCCAAGCTCCAGTTCCTGCCAGAAGAATTAACAGCTTAAGAAGATATGCAACATATGAAGGATGTTGGAGACGGGTATATTCAAAATATGAACAACTGTTACATGAAATACTTTTGTGAATACAGTATTGTGTGCACATAATACATTACATGCCAAAGCACTGTGTTAAAAGAACATTAAGATTGCAAAGTCAAGCACATATAAGTTAGGAAATGCCAGAACTAAGGTGCTTGTGCAACATAAATTCGGCTCCTTTGTGTGTTTGCATTATAATAGTCTTTAATCAGCTGATCAGACACTAGTATTCCCAGAGAACCCCTGCCTCATTCAGTGCAAAGGATGGATGGGTCTCACTGAATGGGTAGCTATTCAATATTTCCTTTTATCCTCATTATTTAGTGTGTGTCCACTGGATAAAAGGCAGAGGTGAAAGTAAGCCGGTACGGCATGCTGGCAAGAGCCGGTATGGCGTACCGGGGCGGCCTGGCTTCCCCAGGCGGCAATTTAAAGGGCCTGGGGCTCCCAGCAGCGGCTGGAGCCCCAAGCCCTTTAAATTGCCGCCAGAGCCCCGCTGCTGGAGCCCTGGAGTAGCGGCAGGGCTCCGGGGGTTATTTAAAGGGCCGGGGCTCCCACTGCATCTACTGCCCTGGGCCCTTTAAATAGCCGCCAGAGCCCCGCCGCCGCTACCCCAGGGCTCCGGGGGCTATTTAAAGGGCTGGGGCGGTAGAGGCAGGGGAGCCCCGGGCCCTTTAAATAGCCCCCAGAGCCCTGGGGTAGCAGCGGCAGCCGGGGGCTCCTGCAGCGGTTTAAAGGGTCCAGGGTGGTAGCGGCGGCCGAACCCTGGGCCCTTTAAACTGCTGCTGAAGCCCCTGGCTGCCGCTGTTACCCCGGAGGGGGAGGGCACTTACTGCTACAGGCAGTAGCGGCGCCAGCTCTTCCGGTGCCCTAGGCGGCGGAAGGTCCCGCCCCCGAAATGCCGCCCCCAACAGCGGCGGCGGAAGGGCCCGCCCCCAAATTTCCCCGGCCGTCCGGGGCGCCGGCGCCCCCAAAATAGCAGTGCCCTAGGCGACCGCCGACGTCGCCTAATGGGTTGCGCCGGCCCTGGCTACAGGGCAGGCTGGGGCTGGCTCTGACCCCCCATCCCCGCCCCTTCTACCCGAGGCCCCGCCCCTTCCAGGGGCCAGAGCCGGCCCCAACCCAGCCCCGTACCGGTAAGTCCCTATTTCTACTTTCACCCCTGATAAAAGGAAATATTGCATAGCTACCTTATTTACTGCACCTCATCCAAACCCTGCACTGAGTACAAAACTATTAATTTTCTCGTGTGTTTCTGTACTGCTCTCACTATAATATCTGAGTACCACACAAATAAATGAATTTATCTTCATGAGATATCACCATTTTACGGAGGGGGAACTGAGGCACAGAGAGTGAGGTCAACTGTGTCCACTAATGTTGGGTGCCCCAGATGTCTCAACACAGGCACCGAGAAAACGAGGAACACCCAATTAGTGACCCCTAGTGCAGATTCTGGTTTAAGTGACTTCCCCAGCATCACACAGGAACTCTATGGTAGCTCTCATGGGTGGCATTTAATTGCCTTAGTCATGAGACCATCCTGTCTATATTACTGCAGTAGTCCCTGCTTCATTCACTGCACAACCCTGATTTGCTCTCAGAGCACAATCCAGTCCTGTGCACTGAATGAGGCAGGGGCCCTGTGGAAAAAATAGTGTATGCTTATGTAATTAAAGACTATCATAATGCACAATATGTTTCTTATAATGCACATCATGCACCATATGCTTTAATTAAATAAGTCATTGCACTCAGCACAGGGGTAACTGGGTGAAATTCTCTGGCCTGTGTTATACAGGAGGTCAGGCTAGATGATCTAATGGTCCCTTCCAGCTTTAAAATCTAGTTAGGTATGAATGAATCACAAGGAAGCCAAATTAGGGTTGGCAGGATAACCTTAATTTTAGCATTTTCTAAGTGTTGAGTGCTTGACTTTGCAACCATCATGTTCTTTTAACATAGGTTTTTAAAAAAATATAATTTCCTAAATTGTTAAAAAAGCAAACTAAAAAAAATAGAAAGTTCATCATGTGGAATTCTATTGATCTTCACAGTCATTAGCAGGGTTGGGATCTTTAGCTTCACGGTACAGGTCTCTGCCATTTGAGCCAATGGAGTAACTGATAGCAGTAGTAGGCTGTTATCCTATATGTGACTCAGCCACTAGAGCAGAATGAGACACTCTCTGCCAATGAGTGTCACAGCTATTTGCCACAGAGCACAAGAATATTGAGGCATAGAAATCCTGAGTTCGGTTTCAGGTTCTGGAGAGAAGTGTGCTCTATAGTGGCTATATACCTTTCTGCTCCTCTCCCCTGGACTCTTGTCCCAGTCCCTGTCTGCTCCTATCTACAGTCCAATGGCTCCTGCCCCAGACCTCATCTGCTCCTGTCCATCTCTCCATGATGATTATCCCTGCCCCCCCTTGCCTTTATCCAACCCACCTGGAACCTGTTCTTGTCCCCCTCTGTTCCAATTCCCACCCCTAACTCATGCCCCTTATAAACAATTTTACGCTACTGAAAACAGGGTCTTATAATGGAATGTGTTAGACAACCTTTATAATAGATGGAGCTGGTAGCTTCATCAGATGTGCCTGTCTACTCCTCAGCCTACCCTTAATCAGTTGGGTAATCTCTCATAGTCTTCATGGAAGAAATGAGTCTTGTGTTGGAATTTGAAGGAACAAAGATGCATTAAATTATGTCAGTCTGCTGGCCTTGCCGATTAGTTCACGGAGAGCATTCCATGCATAAGGGTCACCGTGGGAGAATTCACAAAGACACTTGTTAAACAATAATTGACTGACTGACTCTGGATATTTGCTGGGGAGGTTATGGGCTAGAAGACTTGCAAGGCCAATCCTAGACATATGTGGACTATGAAGTTTACAGTTATGTGCCCACACATAAGGGAGAGTCTCTTATGCCCCTGCACAGGCTACCAGACCTTGGATCCAGGCATACAGAAGTAGATGCTGGGTGCTGCTATTTGTCCCACTCCAAGAGTAGGTAGGCAGGGAGTGAATGGGGAATTGTCACAGCCTTGGCTCTGCTCCCTTTGTGCTAACCTGTATAGCCATAGGTGCTGGAACTTGGGGTGTGGGGGATGCTGCAGCACCCCCTGGCTTGAAGTGATTTCCATTATATACAGGGTTTACAGTTTGGTTTAATGGCTCTCAGCACCCCCACTATAAAAATTGTTCCAGCCCCCCTGTTAGGGTGACCAGACGTCCCGATTTTATCGGGACCGTCCCGAGATTTCGGTCTCTGTCCCCCGTCCCGACCGAGCTTTGGTCGGGACGCGGGACAGAGATATCCACAGGCAGAATTTTTTTTTTTTTTCCTCAGCCGGGACTCGCGTGGCTTTTTTTTTTTTTTTTCTCAGCCCCCCCATGCGTCCCGATATTTTATTCCCCTCATCTGGTCACCCTACCCCCTGTGTATAGCTGAACCAGCACAGGGATGTTCTAATTTGCTACAGATATAAACCAGTTTATTCTCCATTGGGGCAGGAGGGAAGCAAGGGCTGGGATATGTGTGTCTCAGAGGATTTGTGCTAGAGATACTGGCATGCTCACCCAATCAGGGAACTGAAACTGAACCCTATGACTTAAACGACCAATCATGGAGTATCCACTGCAGCTCTGACAGCAAATACTGAATCCAAAATTCTCATAGGGAACTGACTGTGATCCACTAACAGAATTTAAAAAATAAAAATAACAAAATAGCAACATAATGTGGCAAAAGCTTTTGAAAAATGAACACATCTGAGGAAATATCCTCTGCTTGCAGCTATTTCACAAACAGAAAATCTATCAGATAAAATATTAGTTGCGATCTATTCTCTCAGCTTTACCTCTGATGCTTGTGAAAACTGCATTTCACAGAGCAAGGTAAGGGGAACAAGAGCAAAGCCAATGTAAACATGCACAGTATTGCCTAATTGGCCTGGTTCATTACAGGGCATTTTGTCCCCCTATAGAGCTGCAGGCATTGGCTATTAATGAATGTAGGAACCTAGGCTAGGAGGACCAATGGTCTGGTCTGGTCTGACTGTCCCCTGAACCTCCTCTGCAAACACAGGTATCAGAGGGGTAGCCGTGTTAGTCTGGATCTGTAAAAGCAGCAAAGAATCCTGTGGCACCTTATAGACTAACAGAGGTTTTGCAGCATGAGCTTTCGTGGGTGAATACCCACTTGCATCCGAAGAAGTGGGTATTCACCCACGAAAGCTCATGCTGCAAAACCTCTGTTAATCTATAAGGTTCCACAGGATTCTTTGCTGCTTCTGCAAACACACTCATTCATAACAGGTTAACCAATTAAAACACATAACGACCAAGTCTAAAGTTCAGAACAGACCAGTGACTTAATCTGCATGCCTCAGATCAGCCATTAGCAATTGTCGAATCTGCAGTTTCACCACTTGCCGGAATAGCATTCTTGGGGTGTCTCTGGCTTTTTAACTACTATTGAACACTTTGATCCATCACAGTGACCAGTATGGTATAAATGTATGATAGATCAGCTAGTTAGACATACTAATAAAATCAAGAGATGGGGAAGGCGGCTGTTGTTCTTTCTCCTCAGAGGCAGGAGTTTCTGTAAAAAGCAAATCTGATTTGCTTTATTTGTGCCACTTGACCCCATTGGGTCTGTAGGAATTATAATATTATTATATATTACTTAGGCCTGGCATACATTTAAATATTATACTGGTATAGTTATGTTGGTTAGGTGTGTTGTTTTTTTAACTGACATAGCTATCGGGGTAAAAGCCCTACTGTGGATATAGTTATACTAGCATAACTGTGCTTATACCTGCTCAGAGAACCACTGTAGGTATATTGGTATGAGCACAGTTTTACTGGTGTAACTGTGTCACACTAGGCAGGGTTTGCCAGTTAACTATACTAGTATAATTATACCAGCAAAACACCTCCTGGTGTAGACAAGGCCTTACATAGTACTGATAGCATGCCAGGTACTTTATAGACGTACAAAGCCCATGTTCTCAAGAGCTTACAATCTTTGCATTTGTTTTGTTTTATGTAAGCTGGTGGGGCGAGCGGAGTGGAGCAAACCCCTGCACTCACAACCCGCTCCCTGCCAGGAGCGCTGGGTGGGTGGAGCGGGTGGGAGCACGGGAGTGCCCATTTCCCAGGGCCCCAGGTTGGCCCAGTGGCTAATCCACCACTGGGAGGAGGGCGAGCGGGCAGCTGGCCGGCGGTGGTAGAGGAGATCTTCAAAAAAGGTAGGTCCCCGCCTGGAGGAGCCAGGCCCTTGTGTGGGGCAGTGGGACCTGGAAGGGAGCTGTGAGCCATGTGCGCTGGAGAGCAGCATCTCCTCCAGGAGCTGGATGTGCGCCTGGGGCTCTGGGGAGCCCCTGGCCAGAGGGTCCATCCATCGCCCCCAACAAGGCCTGATGCAGGGGGTGGGAGGAGGCGTGGCTCCCATCCCTCCTGCCCTCCCACACACCCATAATTGCCCACCCACCCAAATATCCCATGCTGGCTACACCACTGCTTTATGTATGTGAGTATTCCTGTTGATTTCAGTGGAACTGCACATGTACAAAAATGTATAAAAATTGAAGCATGTGCATAGGTCTTTGCAAGATTTTGCCTGTGTTCTGCAGGAGGTCAGACTAGATCATAATGGCCCCCGCTGCCTTTAAAATCTATGAATCTCTATGGAGATCAGAGCTTAAAGACTCAATCGTATAGCCTCTGCTCATGGCAGTGGTTCAACTGACTTCATTGGGACCACTCTGGTAAAGGCTGCAGGATCAGTCCCTAAATGTTTGCAGAGCAAAAGCTGTGTGCGAGCAAGCTTTGATTTAGCTAGGTTGGGTAACAATAGCAGTGAAGACAGCACAGCAGGGGCTTCAGTAGTACAAGCCTGGAACAGGCCCTAGATATGTATTTGGCTCGCTAGGCTGCTCTGAAGTTCACGTTGTGCTGTTACCTGTGCTTGCTGGATTGAAGCTAGCTCAGGTAGGCTAACCTGTGCACACCTTTTGCTGTGTAAATATACCCAAAATTAGACAATATAAACCGCTGAATGGTGGGGGAATGTACCCAGTATAAAAGCAAAGCCTAAAAGTGACATAGTCTGGCATACAGCTTGTTGGCCCCACAATTTTGATTGAATGTTTTGTTTATTTTTGTTTGTTTTTTGTTTTTAAATTTTGAATTGACATTGGCATGTAAATGAAGGCCCTCATACTGTAGAGACTTCACAGTGCATAAAGTTAAGCATATGTGTAATAGTCCAGTTGATGTAAACAGTGCATAAAGTTTGTTACTTAAACTTTGCAGGACTGGGAACTAATCAAATGGCTTCTTTTGGACTGTTTGTTTTGTTTAAAATATTTTAACTTAAACTCTGTTTCATCTGGAGGAGGTGTTTTGTACTTTAACCCTTTTAACCTTTGCCTACTCTATTATTATGATTAATAATTAATTGTATTTCTTTTTTTGTGTGTATGATGCATGGGTTTTTTTTTCTCTTTGTTTTATGGTTATTCTGTGTTTCCTTTTAACCCTTTGTTTTTTAATTAATAATCATTCCTGGCCCTTACAGGTAGGTGATCCCCACAGGATCCTGGCCCTTACAGATCAGGATCCTGTGGGGAAAAAACAGCATGTGATCCTACAATGAAAGACTATGAAAACAACCCGGACGACCTTTAGTCTATCATTTCACAACTTTTGGATGGTTGACTTTTGCAACCTTAATAATCTGTAATAGTTTTAAATATTATTATTTGTATTACAGTGGCCCCAATCAGGATCGTGGCTCTATTGCAGTGGTCCCCAACCTTTTTTGTCTGGCGGGCGCCAAAAAACAACAACAAAACCCTGAGCGCTGCCGGCGGGTGCCAAAAAAACAAACAAACCCGAGCACTGCCGGCGGAGCAAAAAAAAACCAAAAAACGAGCGCTGCCTGTGGAGCAAAAAAACCCACAAAACCCCGAGTGCTGCCGCGGGCACCTCGTTGGGGACCCCTGCTCTATTGTATTAGGTGCTGCACATAGAGGCAGACATGTTCCCTGCCCTAAAAAACTTACAGTCTAAGGGCCAGATTGGCAAAGGTATTTTGGTGTGTAAAGATGCAGATAGGTACCTAGGGGTTTTTAAAAGCACCTATACAGGATCTGTACCTTGAGCGTTAATCCACAAAGGATTTTAGGCACCTAAATCCTGTTTTTAGTCATCATTGTGAGACACAAAACTCCTGCTCTGTTGCTGCCTAACCCTGTAACTACCTACATTCATTCCGTGCCTAAGTTTTTGCAGGTTTTTTTTTTGAATTTCAATAGGAGTTAGGCACCTAACCTACCTCCCACCCCGCCGGCCCCTCTTTGCATCCCTAGATGTCTAGCTAGAACTAAAACAACAAGGAGTCTGGTGGCACCTTAAAGACTAACAGATTTATTTGGGCATAAGCTTTCGTGGGTAAAAAACCTCACTTCTTCAGATGCATGGAGTGAAAGTTACAGATGCAGGCATTATATAATCTAGATAGCTACAACTAAAAATCTGGCTGTAAGGCCCTGCTCCTGTAGTCACCTATGCAGGAGTTTAATTTATTCCTATCTCCCCTAGGGTCCCGCTCCTGCAAGGGGAGCCAATTTTGGCAACAGTGCTCAATTTATGGGGGGAAAGTGTGTGTGGGGCGAGTCCTGACTGTCAAGTGGGTTGCCTTAATGTAAACAGTAGTGGCAAGTAAGGGGGTCACCAGAGGAAAGGGAGGCGGCCCCTACACGTAGTAAGGGCCCCCGATAATTCGATCACTGCCCGTACTTCTGGGTGGAGATCCAGTGATTTCAGGATCCGGCCACATGGCGCTCAATTGCAGGGTCAGGGACTTTCAGTCCCGTCCCCCCACCCCACGTTACACGAGACACCTGACGCCTGTACGGCAGCAGCATCCCCCCCGTTACACAACCTGAGCGGGCTGGGCGCGGGGCGGGCACCCCCTGCCCTACATGGGCATCGGCAGCCTCATGCATATGCAGCAGGAGGCGAGTCTATTTAAAGCCGGTGTTGGCGCCACCGCCTCCTCCTGTCCTGTTCCTCCCCTCAGGCCCTGCCCTGCGCTCGCTGTCTGCAAAGCCGGAGCCCCAGCATGTCAGACAAGCTGCCTTACAAAGTCGGTAAGTGGGGGGGTTCCCTGAGCCTGCGCTAGGCCCGATCCGCGCCCCGCGGGGCCGTGAAAACCGGTGCCGCCGCGGGCAGAGCCCCGTGCTGCATAGGGGCGATTCAGTGGCAAGGGAAGGGATCGAGCAGTGTCCCCCCCTCGTGTCAATTCCTTGCATCGGGGGTAACGTGGTGTTAGCTCTGCAAAGGGCGCCTCGCTTTGAACCTCCCTCCCTTGTAGCTGGGGGAAGCCCCTCGCTTTGCACCCCCCCTTTCGCCCCTGGCAGCTAGGTGAGGCCCCTCGCTTTGCACCCCCCATTGGCCGGTTGCAGCTAGGGGAGGCCCCTCACTTTATAACCCCCCCCCCCTCCCATTAGCCCCTTGCAGCTAGAGGAGGCCTCTCGCTTTGCACCCTCCCCTGGCTCCCGCTTTGCACCTCCCCGTTGGCCCCCTGCAGGTAAGGGAGGCCCCTCGCTGTGCACACACACACCCAGACCCCCTGCAGCTGTGGGGTGGGGCCTTTTCACAGACACTGGAGCGCTCCCCAGCCAGCCCCCGGCCCGCCTGCTGTCTCGGAGCGCGCGCTCCCTGGGCTGGCAGTGGCCGGACTTCAGAGCGATCCGCGTGGAGCAGGCTCCACGTGCCTCCTGCCGCGCCGGGCGGCTCGTGGGACTTGCAGTTCTCCCCCGCGCTGCCTGGTGTCCGGCTGGCCCCGAAAATACTACAGTTCCCAGGGTGCACCTGGCCGCGCGCGGGCCACACAGGCGACTGACTCTTATTAGGCACGTTGGCGGGTTTCTTTTTGCGTGTCTTGCTCGCTTCCTGGGGAAGCTGCGGCGGGCTGCTGCATGAGGGAGGCTGGGACAGCTGGGGAGGGTAAAAAAAGCGGGATAGGAGATTCGCCCATAACTTACTGAATTGCATGCAGAAGTGCTGGAACTAGGGGTGCTGCTGCACCCCCTGACTTAAAGTGGTTTCCATCATATACAGGGTTTGCACTTTGTTTCAATGGCTCTCAGCACCCCCACTATACAAATTGTTCTAGCACCGCTGATTGCATGAAATCAGCAGGAGAGGAAGGTGGTTGTGTGGTAGCTCAGAAGGAACTGAAGAATGGCAGCAGCTGTGCTCCCAACATGTACGGTTAGAGCTATGCCTGCCCCACCCCCCCCGGTCCCCCGCCTTGGATTCATACGTGAGGGAAATGATCTGGCTTTGACATTCCTCTGTGAAGAATGAGATTCTCTACAAGTCCCAAGTGCCTTTTGTCCTGAAGGAGGCCAGATGGCTTTAATAAACGCAGCACACTGTTTTATCAGCTTTGCACAGCAGTCACTCTGGGGTGGAAGACAGCAGCCGTTTAGGATGGGACATGAAGTAAAGCATCCGCAGTTGAAAGTGAAGGGGCCATTTTAACAAGACAGAATGGAACGTTATGAACTGGAATCGAAGCTTTTTAAAACAAGTGTTGCTACACCACAGGAGAGGTGTGTGCTAACTTTTGCATCTTTTAGAAATGGGCAAAGGAGTGGAAATGATATAAATGCCAGGAAGAGTGAGAAAATAGTTAAGTACCTTGAGGTATGTTATTTGGCAGTGGTGTTGCTGAAATACTGTGTCCAATTCTGGTGTCCACAGTTCAAGAAGGATGTTGATAAATCAGAGAAGAGCCACAAGAGTGATTAAAGGACTGGAACACATGCCGTGCTGTGATAGACTCAAGGAGATCAATCTATTTGGGAGAGGTTACAAATGCTCTAGAGCAGGGGTGGGCAAACAATGGCCCGCCAGCCGTTTTAATCCCGCCCTAGAGCTCCTGCTGGGGAGTGGGGCCGGGGGTTGCTCTGCGCGGCTCCCAGAAGCAGCGGCATGGTCCCCCTCTGGCTCCTATGTGTAGGGGCAGCCCAGGGGCGCCACGCTGCAAGCTGCCCCCGCCCCAAGTGCCGCCCTTGCAGCTCCCATTGGCCGGAAACCGTGGCCAATGGGAGCTGCAGGGGCGGTGCTTGTGGATGGGGCAGTGTGCAGCAGAGCCGTCTGGCCATGCCTCCATGTAGGAGCTGGAGAGAGGACATGCTGCTGCTTCCGGGAGCCGCTTGAGGTAAGTGCCGCCTGGAGCCTGCACCCCTGAGCGTCCCTCTGTGCCCCTACCCCAGCCCTAATCCTCCTCCCGCCCTCCAAACCCCTCGATCCCAGCCCAGAGCACCCTCCTGCACCCCCAACCCCTCATCTGCAGCTGCACCCCAGAGCCTGCACCCCCAGCTGGAGCCCTCACCCCCTCCCACATCACAACCCCAATTTTGTGAGCATTCATGGCCTGCCATACAATTTCTATATTCAGCTATGGCCCTCGGGCCAAAAAGTTTGCCCACCCCGCTCTGGAGGATAGGATTAACATTCAAAATGATCTGGACAAACTGGAGAAATGGTCTGAAGTAAACAGGATGAAATTCAATAAGGAGAAATGCAAAGTGTTCCTTTCTCAGTGGAGTAATCAGTTGCATACATACAAAATGGGTAATGACTGCCTACGAAGGAGTACTGTGGAAAGGGATCTGGGAGTCATAGTGGACCACAACCTAAATATGAAATATGAGTCAACGGTGTAATGCTGTTGCAAAAAACGCAAACATCATTCTGGGATGTAAACAAGACACAAAGTAATCCTTCCACTCTAATCTGGGCTGATACGGCCTCAGCTGGAATATTGTGTCCAGTTCTGGGCACCACATTTCAGGAAAGATGTGGACAACTTGGAAAAGGTCCAGAGAAGAGCAACAAAAATGATTAAAAGTCTAGAAAACATGACCTGTGAGGGAAGATTGAAAAAACTGGGTTTGTTTAATCTGGAAAAGAGAAGACAGAGAGGGGACATCATAACAGTTTTCAGGTACATAAAAGATTGTTACGAGGAGGGAGAAAAATTGTTCTGCTTAACCTCTGAGGACACGACAAGAAGCAATTGGCTTAAATTGCAGCAAAGAGGTTGAGGTTGGACAGTAGGAAAAGCTTCCTAACTGCAAGGGTGGTTAAGCACTGGAATAAAGTGCCCCAGGGAGGTGGTGGAATCTCCATCATTGGAGATTTTTAAGAGCGGGTTAGACAAACACCTGTCAGGGATGATCTAGATCAGTGGTCACCAACTGGTTGATCGTAATCGACTGGTTGATCCTAGAGGATCTCCCAGTCGATCGTGATCTTCAGTGGTGCTGTGTGGCTGCCACTAAGGCAGACTCCCCGCCTACCCCGGCCCCATGCCACTCCCGGAAGCGGCCAGCACGGCCCTGGGGTGGAGAGGCAGGGGTCTCCCTCCACGCATTGCTCCTGCCTGCAAGCATCGCCCCCACAGCTCTCATTGGCCGGGAGAGCTGCGGAGGCGGTGCTTGCTGAGAGGGGAAGCGTGCAGTGCCATGTGCCCCCCATACCTGCTTCTGCACCTTGAACCCCCTCTTGTAACTGAAGCCCCAGTCCTGACCCTCCTCCCAGAGCCAGCACCCCGTACTCCCTCCTGCACTGCAACCCCTGCCCCAGCCCTGACCCCCCTCCCAGAGCCAGTACCTTGAACCCCCTCCTGCACCCCAACACTCTGCCCCAGCCCAGAGCCCCCTCCTGCACTGAAACACCCTCCCAGAGCCTGCACCCTGCACTCCAACACTGCCCCAGCCCTGACCCTCCTCCCAGAGCCAGCACCCTGTACTACCTCCTGCACTGCAACCCCTGCCCCAGCCCTGACCCTCCTCCCAGAGCCAGTACCCTGAACCCCCTCTTGCACCCCAACACTCTGCCCCAGCCTAGAGCCCCCTCCTGCACCCAAACTCCCTCTTAGAAATTGCACCCCTCACACCCTCCTGCACTCCAACCCCCTGTCCCACACTCAGCCCAGAGCCCCTTCCCACACTGCGAACCCCTTGGCCCCAGCCCAGAGCCTGCACCCTCTCCTGAACCCCAACCCCCTACTTCAGCCCGGTGAAAGTGAGTGAGGGTGGGGGAGAGTGAGTGACGGGGGGGCGGGATATGGAGTGAGTGGGGCAGGGTTTTGGGGAAGCAGTGGGGCCTTGGGGAAGGGGCGGCATAGAGCCTGGGCTACCCTTAGGGTCAAAAAGTGATCTTGGGCATAAAAAGGTTGGAGACCACTGATCTAGTCTTGCCATAAGTGCAAGGAACTGGACTAGATGACCTCGTGAGGTCCCTTCCAGTCCTAGGATTCTATTTAGATTAACAAATAGAAGGTTAATGAGTGACTTGATTACAGTCTGTAAGTAGCTACCTGGGGAGCAAATATTTAATAATGGGCTCTTCATCATAGACAAGAAAGATATAACAGTAGTTTTCAAATTTTTCATTTGCAGACCCCTAAAAAATTTAGAGTGGAGGTGCGGATCCTTTTGTAAATCTTATAAATAGTCCTCAGGGTCCATGGAGCACAGGTTGAAAACCACAGTTCTGTGGTAATGACAACCTTTTGTGGACCCCTTAGGCCCCAGGGGTCAATGGACCACAGGTTGAAAGCCTCTGGTATAACACGATCCAATGGCTGGAATTTCAAGCTAGATAAATCGAGACTGGAAATAAGGTGTAAATTTTTAACAGTAAGTAATTAACCATTGGAACAATTTACCAAAGGATGTGGCAAATTTTCCATCACTGGCAATTTTAAAATCAGTTTGGATGTTTTTCTAAAAGATGGGCTCTGGCAATGATGTGGGTAAGTTCTCTGGCCTGTGTTATATAGGATGTCAGATGATCACAATGGTCCCTTCTGGCTTTGGGATCTACGAATATGAAAAGAACAAACCAGCCTTTCCAACCTGCTGTGGTGGTTTAGTGGAAGCCAACCATAGTGCTGTTTCTGTCAGCAGTTTTGCGTCTCAGCCTGACTGAAATCAACTGTTACTTGTGTTATCATAGCACCTGCAAGCCCATATCATGGACCAGGACCCCATTGTGCTAGACCTTGTACAAACAGAACCAGAAGATGGTGACTGACCGCCAAGCTGCCAGTCTCTCATTATCTGTCACACTTGTTCAGAAATCTCCCTTGAGCTCTTACTGTCTGGTCAGAGTCCCCATAAAACAGGCCCTCAACTGGCATTAATCGCCTGGGCTCAATTCCCCCTGGCGTTTCCCCACTCCCAAGCAGTCAGTAATGGCCACAGTCAGAGGTCCACAACATACAGTGTAGGCTTTAGCACAAATAGAAGTTATGGACTTAATTCAGGAATTATTGGGTAAAATTCTCTCTGGCCTGTGTTAATACAAGAAGTCAGTGTAGTTAGCGTTTCTCAGATGTGGCCGTGACAGCTTCCCGGGCTGTGATGGGAGGGTGAGGGGGGGAGGGAGAACATTGGCCTCTCCTCCTCCCTCCCTGTTGCTCCTGGGTGGGGCACAACGCTGCAGGAGCAAGGTGAGTTCTTGACCCACCTTGGGTGAAGTGGGCAGTGGGGCTCGAGCTTCAGCCCTGGCTGGGGTGGTTTGGCAGCAGGCTCCAGTGGGGGGACTTCAGGAGCCTAGCCGAGGGGGTTTGGGCGCCGACTCCTGGCTCAAGCTGTGTGGCGGCGGGCGCTGGCCCCCAGCTCCAATACCGAGCTCCAGTGGCAGGAGCTGGCCTCCGGTGCTGACCCCCGGCTCCAGCCATGTGGCCCCCTGACACCAGCCATGCGGTAGCAGGCGCTGGCCCCTGCTGCCTCCCCAAGGCCCCACATCCATCACCCCTGGCCCCTGCTGCCCCCCCCCGCCCTCCAGGGCTTAATTTGGCTTGCTGAGAAAAATGATATTAAGGAACATGAAAGTGTCACTTTTCACAGCACACTTAGTAGCTAGCTGAGAGGGTGTGATAAGTGATATTAACAAACATACAAGTACTGTATCACTTATCACAGACTCTCAGCTAGCTACTAAGTGTGCTGTGAAAAGTGACATTAACAAACAAATATCACTTTTCACAGCATTATTTTTATTATTGAATCTGCAAAAAAACTACCCTACATAAATGTATTACAATTATTTGGACGTGTATATGTGCATATTTATTTGTTTTTCCTAAAGTTAAGTATTTTAGGAAAAAGTGACAATGTGGCCACCAGCAAGAGTTGGTGGCTGGACTCTTGAGGCCATCAAAAAATTTGTTGAGAGAACCTCTGGATTAGGTGATCACGATGGTCCCTTCTGGCCTTAATCTAGGAATCCGTGTATATTAACTAACCGAAGGAGGAAGAGAAGTGGCAAGTTGCTGATGACACAAAATTATTTAAGTTAATCAAGACTTGAAACTAAAGAATGTTGTGAAGAGCTCCTTAAGAGCCTGACAAAGCCAGGTAACTGGATGACAAGGTGGCAGGCGACACTCTGTATAGACCAACAATGCAAGGCACATAGGAATAACCCGTTGAAGTGATTTGTTATGGAGAGAATTGCCTCCATAGGCAAGATTGGCACCAGAGCTCTGTTTTTTGAGCCCTGTTCTCTACCCCATGGACTTAGGGCAGAAGAACTCATGACCCCAACTTCTATGAGTTCTCTCTAGTATAAAATTTCTTTGCACAGTTGAGTAAATTACTCATTTTTTTTCGTTGTAGGACTTGTAAAATGATCCTTTTGAATCAAAGGGTCTAGTAATCCTGCCTAGGCTTGATCTTATTATTATTTTTCTTGGATGGGGAAGTTGTTCATAACAGCCGCCAGGGATGCGGAACTGGGCCCTTTTCAACTCATTAGGCCTCGTGCATGAAGTATTCTTACACACATACACCTTTATGCTCTGAAAATAAATCTGTTCACGCAGTTTTAGACACGTAGGCTGAAATTTGTGAATGCAAGTGCTTACAGGCAAGCTTGTAAGTGAAAAGGGTTGGTAATATTGAAAATTTGGTCGCTTCTAATTTACATGCATAGATAAGGGCCTTAAGTGCTTGGCTTTAGGCACATTTGAAAGTGTGGGTTCTAAAACTTCGCTGAAAGGCTTCGTTGCATAAAGACCTATACAACACTATGCAAAGACTTGAGGAGCTGAAGGGGGGGCTGGGCCTCCTCTCTCTCAGCTGCTACTTCATGTCCCGCTTGATGGCTCCATAACAGTTGCAGCCAATGCCAACCTGCAAGTGAGTGAATACTGTGGTTTCATGCATTTGAGCCCCAACCCAACCACCTGTCATCCCTCTGTTGCAGCTGACATCAGCCTAGCAGAATGGGGTCGCAAGGCCATCGAGATCGCGGAGAATGAGATGCCAGGGCTGATGAAGATGCGGGAGATGCACGCAGCATCGAAGCCACTGAAAGGAGCGCGTATCGCAGGCTGCCTTCACATGACTGTGCAGACCGCAGTTCTGATAGATACTCTGGTGGCTCTGGGTGCTGAGGTAAAGTAGTATCTCGGGTTTCCTCTTCAGTGTGCCTCTAGGTAACATGGTGGCATGAATATTGGTTTTGTTTTATGTAATTACACCAGGGAATCTTAGCAAACAGCTGCAGTCTCTCCTGAAGAGACTACGCTGCTATTTGCAAACAGATGAGGTGCATCTTCTGTTTCCCTTCAGAAGCATTGCCTTTCTCCCCTAGAATTGTAATGCCAATGCCCATTTCAGCCAGGAGGAGGTGCTCGTGGTCGCAGTAACCCATTCTGGCATGAGAGCAATCGTGTCCTCACCATGGGGAGCGAGGCCAAAGGCCGCTGTCAGCACTGTTATCAGAACCTCAAGTGGCTGCCTCCAAAGCAGATGAATCTGCATTAAAAACTAATCCATGTCGCTTGAAGATCAGTAAACAAATTTCTGAATCCATCTGAGTGCAGCCTCTGGCTTTCAAACTGGGCACAACAGTGTTGGGGAGGAAAGGAGAGTCCAGTGTTTACACTGCTAGACTGGGATACTGGAAGCCTAGGCTGAATTCTGTGTTTGACCGTGAGCAGGTCACTTGGCTTCTGCGTGCCTCAGTTTCCCCATCTGTAAAATGGAGATAAGAGCACTTCCCCTTCCATCAATGGGGTGTTGAGGATACATTCGCGATTCTGAGCAGCTGATGCCATGGTAACAGGGACCATACAAGTACCTCCAACAGAGAAGTGTGTTGTGATTTTTTTTTTTTCAGGTTGCAAAGGGTGCATAATTGGAAAGTGACCTGTAGACTGTTTGTAAGAGTTTTCCTCCAAGTGTTAACATACCCACTGGAGACATCTGGAATATCATGCTTGGGTTGTGGGTCCCTCATTACCAGGAAGATGTTGACAAATTTGGAGTGAGTTCAGAGAAAAGCATTGAGGAGGAGGCTGGGTGAACTGACTCTTTGATGAAAGAAAATGAGCCAAATTTTCCAAGATGCTTCCAATTACGCGCATAAAAGTGGTGCATACATACCACCTACACATGTGCATCTGAGTGCTTGTTTTCAAGGACAGATAGCTGCTGTGTAGGCACAAATATGGAGACACTTAAGGGTTGATACTGCATGGGTCATTCCAGTGACTTTAATGGGACTACCTGTGTAAGGATTGAAGGATTGCCTCCCTTAATGAGCTAATTAGTTTGAATAAGCATGCAGAAACCCACCACTGTGCTCGTTAGAGAGGGCGGTAAGAATACAAGCAAACAGCCCGTTCAGCAATGACTTGTGTGTCTCCATTATGCAAAAAAGATTCTAGAATAGGTTGGTGCATTAAAATAAGCACACAAACACTCTGTTCAGTGCAACCCAGCTACGTTATGGTACTCTTCTAGGTGCCTGAACCTAGTTACGAGATTTGTGTGTGGAAAGCAGTTAGGCCAGCAGGAAAAGCACAGAGAAGAGCTGGGTGAGCAACATTTTAAACTCTACAACTGCACGTGGCATTTCAGCTGCATTTCTGGCTAGTTCAAGTTTCTGCATGTGCCTTGTTTTGGGCTCAACACAACAGGTGCTCCTTGAAAATCTGTTCCAGATGTATCCACTTTATACTTTACCTAAACTTTTAATACCCTGCCATATTCTGCATTCTGTGAACATCTATAACTAGGTCCCTCCCAAACTCATGGTCCATTTTTGTAAATTTCCTGGTCATAGAATTAAAAAAAAAATCTTGAATTTCATGGTTTCAGCTATTTAAATCTTCAATTTCACGGTGTTGTAACAAAACGTGAATATGTATTTAAAACCAGCAAAATATAAACATGTAAAGCCCTTACGTCCGCATTTCTCAAACTGGGAATCCCGACCAAAGAGGGGGGGTCACAGTATTGCCACCCTTGCTTCTGCGCTGCCTTCATAGCAGCTGTCCGGACGCGCAGCTCTGAAAGCAGCACCGCCACCAGCAGCAACACAGAAGTAATGGTGGCAATACACCATACCATGCCACCCTTACTTCTGCATTGCTGTTGGTGGTGGCACTGCCTTCTGAGAGCTGGGCGTCCAGCCAGCAGCTGCCACTTTCCAGCTGCCCAGCTCTGAAGGCCGTGCAGAAGTAAGGGTGGCAGTACCGCGCCCCCCCCCCCCTCCCCCCCCCCCACACAATAGCCTTGCAGTCCCTTTTGGGTGAGGACCCCCAGTTTCAGAATCACTGTACTTCTGTATACTTTCACCTGCATAGTGTAGGGTAAAAGTACACAAAAGTTCAGATTTCATGGGGAAGGCCAGATTTACTGTCCGTGACGCATTTTTCACCTCTGTGAATTTGGTAGGGCCCTATCTAAACTTAGTATATGCAGTGGAATGTGTGTACAACGGAATCTCTCACATGTAGTGAGGTTTGATCATGTGATGCATTGTGGGTTTTGATCACTGAGAAAAGGAACCTACATTAAAACAGCCTGGCTCTCCTACCCTGAGTGATTTTTCTAGTGGTCCTAGTTAGGTGCCTAGTCTCTCCAGTAACCTCTGCAGATGTTCTGAATGAGGCAGGAATTTGGGCTGACTTACTCTCCTTCCTGCTCCCAGCTCCTCTTCATTTAGCTCCTAGAACTAGAACAAAGACTGCTTTTATTTTGCCTGTTATTTAGGGAGTTTGCTCAACAAGTAAAACTACTCTTGGGTTATGTTCCAGGTACAATGGTCAAGCTGCAACATTTTCTCCACTCAGGACCATGCTGCTGCTGCTATTGCTAAAGCCGGTATTCCTGGTAAGTCCTCTGTGGTCTCATTTGACTCTGACTAAGTGGTTTAGGCTGCCTGTTTTAGCTAATCAAAGCATGTGCAAATCAAGCTCTAAGAATAAATTCCAGGATAGAAATAACCCTCTGAAGCAGTGTCTGTTACATCACAGGGAGTTTAATCCAAGCTGGGTTGTGTCCGACAGCAATCCATGTACCTTGAGAATGACTGATGCTGCAATACAAGTTAAAGGATCTAGGTTAGCAGCTTTCTTAATTCTGTTCACTAAGGCTGTCTATACCGCAGCTGAGAGCAAGCTTGGGTAGACAACCTCCGGTAGCTCAGCTGAAGCTAGTGCACTAAAAATAGCAGCACGGCAGTTGTGGGTCAGACAGCAGGTCGGGCTCTGAAGCCCACCCGGAGCTGCAACATCCACACACTAGTGCTAGCTCAAGCAGCGCTCAGGTGAGCCTGTCTATCCAGGCTGGGAGGCTCACTCCCAGCTGCAGTGTAGACAAATCCTAAAGTGATGAAACTGTCAGAGATGATAAAAATGAAGGCTGCTTATGGTGTTTATGGAGTGGGGTGTCTGGGGCTTTACAGCAGACCCAGGGCTAACTGGCTAAAGGGAACATGCTGGCCCAAAAATATTCAATGAAGTGGCATTTCTGGTTGGCTGCAATGGCAGCATTTGAGATGTGTTGAGCCCAAAGCTATGCCTGCAGTGTTGTAGACTACCGTCCCCGAAGCTCTTTAGCAGCTAATCTCTGCTGTTTTGATGCTGCTGTAGGTTGGAAGGTGATAGAAGCTGAAAGCTATGGTATCAATATAAACATGTGCTCTGAAGACACCTTCGTGTGACCAAGGCTTATCAGGCTTTGGAGTTGTCCCTGCTTTAAGTAACTTTTCTTCTTTCGTGGAAGAGCAGCGGTTGATGCTACAATCTCCGGCGTTTTGCATGCAATAACTCCAAATACTTGAATCCACTGCACAAAAGCTCCATCAGAACCTCACTAACCTTGCGAGGGATCATTTGCATAACAAAAAGAGGAGGCAATAAGGCCAATCCCAGTTTCCTGGTTGCTTTTTGTACTGTCTGCATTTATGCGTGGTCTTGCTGCAGGCTGATGTGAAAATATGGGGTTTTCTGTTGCCTATTTCAGTCCCTTTTGGTGTGGCTGCCATTTACCCATAGTAGTTAGGGGTTTCCCAGTGTTGTTGCATTTTCCAGCTAGCACGGTTGGCACTTTGCATTGAAATGTAGGTTTCAGGGATCATGCAATTCTATGTTTAAAGCCCTATTGGCAAATCGCTCAGTGCAACCCACTTCAGGTGAGTTTTGTTACAAATTTGAAACATGACCCAGATGAGAGCAAGCCTGAGGCTCTGTTTCAGGCAGGGCCTGAGGCCAGGTTATGGTTTAATTTGGAAGCCATGTGAAACTGGGCAATTTCTTTGGGGTATCAACCGCCAAAGTTGGCTGTTTCAGCCATATTTCCCTCAAAGTATCCGGGTTCCTTTCAACTCAGAAATGAGTGACACTTGCGGGTCCCAATCCCCTGTAAGGGTAAGAACCAAATAATTGCTGGTGGAGAACCATGCAGAGTGATACTTAGAGCCCTGTAGGGATGCAAAATTTGTATCCTCATCTGATCGGCGGTCCGTAAACGTGGTCTGCAGATTTGCAGGGCCTGTTGCAGGGGTGGGCAAAATACGGCCCGCAGGCTGGATCTGGCCCCTCTAACGTTTCTGTCCGGCCTGCCAGGCTCTTTGGCTGCCCCCTCGCAATCTCTGGTCTGCTAAAAGTCCCATGGGGCAGTGGGGTGCTCGCAGGCTGCCTGCCTGCTGTGGCCCCACGCCGCTCCTGGAAGCGGCTGGATGCTGCTGGCATGTCTCTGTGTGCCCCTGGCGGGGGGGAGGCGGCTCTGCGCGCGGCCCCCAGCACCATACTCACAGCTCCCATTGGCCGGTTTCCGGCCAATGGGAGCTGTGGGGGCGGTNCCAAAGTTGGCTGTTTCAGCCATATTTCCCTCAAAGTATCCGGGTTCCTTTCAACTCAGAAATGAGTGACACTTGCGGGTCCCAATCCCCTGTAAGGGTAAGAACCAAATAATTGCTGGTGGAGAACCATGCAGAGTGATACTTAGAGCCCTGTAGGGATGCAAAATTTGTATCCTCATCTGATCGGCGGTCCGTAAACGTGGTCTGCAGATTTGCAGGGCCTGTTGCAGGGGTGGGCAAAATACGGCCCGCAGGCTGGATCTGGCCCCTCTAACGTTTCTGTCCGGCCTGCCAGGCTCTTTGGCTGCCCCCTCGCAATCTCTGGTCTGCTAAAAGTCCCATGGGGCAGTGGGGTGCTCGCAGGCTGCCTGCCTGCTGTGGCCCCACGCCGCTCCTGGAAGCGGCTGGATGCTGCTGGCATGTCTCTGTGTGCCCCTGGCGGGGGGGAGGCGGCTCTGCGCGCGGCCCCCAGCACCATACTCACAGCTCCCATTGGCCGGTTTCCGGCCAATGGGAGCTGTGGGGGCGGTGCTTGTGGGCGCGGGCTGCGCACTGAGCCCCGCTGCCCCCCCCCCCCCCCCCGAAGGGGCACATCTGTGGTAAGCACCTCCTGGCCAGAGCCTGCACCTTGCACCATCCCTGCACCCCAACCCACTGCCCCAGATCAGAACCCCCTCCTGCACCCAAACTCCCTCTCAGACCCCACCCCCCCTCTACCCCAATCCCCTGCCCCAGCCCGCAGCCCCCTCCTGCACCAAACTTCCTCCCAGAGCCCACACCCCTCACCCTCTCCTGCACCCCAACACTCTGCACCAGCCTGGAGCTCCCTCCTGCACCCAAACTCCCTCCCAGACCCTGCACCCCCTTCATTAATATAATAGAAATGTGCGGCCTGTGACGACTTACCAAAATTAGTGGAGTGGCCCCCCCCGCGAAAATTATTGTCCACCCCTGGCCTGTTGGATTGTCCTCCACCCTAGTGCAGGTGTCCAGTGGGAAGCTGAATGATCTGTTGGGAGTGGCTGCCTCTGTTTCTTCTCCAACAATGGCACAAGAAAGACGCTCATTAAATATTCATCCGTTACTGATGCTTATTTCCTACCTGTGAACCTAATTGGTTGCAATCACAGTAGGTTCTTGTTGAAGTGACTGTGGCTCACAGACCGCTGATGAAGGCTTTGCTAAGGAGGAGAAGCAACAGGACCTGAGCTCTTGAGGAACGTGGAGCCTATACTCATGCAACTGCCTCTAATAGTAAAATATTAAAAGAGAAAGTGCCATATAAGCAGAATTGTTTCGGTTCAGTGTTTTTCAGAAATGTGATTTATCAGCAGCTCTTCACACAGACTGTGGTGGTGATGAAAAGGGCAATGCAGCCAGTGCTGTTGATCAAACAGAGCAGCATTTTCTAGTGGCTAGAGCAGAGCAGTGGGAAGCAGGATTACTGGGTTCTCTTCCCAGCTCCACCAATGACTTGCTGCAGCATGCAAGACAAGTCACGTAAGTGCCCTGTGCCTGTTTCCTATCTCTAAAGCAGGGGTGATATTCACCTTTATAAAGTCTTTCAGATCCTCTGAATATGTTGGCACCTTGCAGCAAAGTCTTGCTGAAAACTTGCAGGGGACGTTTGATCATCTGCCCTTATGGTTGCTTTGTCCCCAGGGGAAATGATGTTTAAGGGCCAGATTTAAATCCCCAAACTGAGAATGAGGGCGAGTCTACACTTAAAACACTGCATTGGCACAGCTGCACCGCCACTGAAGTGCTTTTAATGAAGACTCTAAGCTGACGGGAGAGAGCTCTTCCATTGATGTAGTTAATCCACCTCCCCGAGAAGCTCTCCTACTGACATAGTGCTGTCTACACGGGGGGGTTAGGTTAGTATAACTACGTCGCTCAGGAATGTGGATTTTTCACACCCCTGAGCGACATAGTTATGCCGATACAGGTCTGTAGTGGAGACCAGACCTGAGAAATGAACTAAACAAAAGCAGTTTGACTGTCCTCCTCAAACATTTGTGTTTTTCGTAATGGTGGCATTCTCGTGTGTGACAGGGAAGTCACAGAATTCTGGAGTTAGTTGTCAGCCAAAAATTGTAGAATCTCATGGCTGTTCATGCCAGTAGTTCCGTGGCATGAGACCAGGCTGTAATAATGGCCAAATCCCTTTTCTACCTCCCTTTGTGAAGGGATTCTCTTTCATTCCTGCTGTAATGCCTGTTACCACGGAACTCCCATGGGCCATTTGGGGTCAGGCTCCTCAGATAGGATTTTTTTGTTTGTTTGTGTCAATTTAAAACTGTCTAGTCCTTCTCTTTAATTTGTCCTGTCCTTGTATGCCAAGGAATTCAGATAGGAGGCACACCAATCAGGAGGCAAGGTCCGGTTTTCTGGCATATGATGTCACTCATGCCATGGTCAGAGTCTCCAAGGTTGAAATGGCCCCTCCTCCTCCAGTTCCATCTCAGGAAGTTGAATCCCATTGCCAGAGAGCGAGTTAAGGATTTCTAGCTTGTGCTTTGCATATTGAACCTACCTGACCCCAAGGGGTATAGATACATGGCACCTCACATGTGGCTTCGCTGAGTGCATCTGCGGAAGGAGCGGTAGCAAGATGGACTGCCTGCCTGTACTGAACAAAGAAGAGTGCATGAGTTTGCAATGTATTACATGTCCTGCGGCAGGAGATGTAAACATTACTGGATGCGCCTCTGCAATAGCTGAATGCCTGGTGTGCCTAGTGAGGCATGAGGCCAAGTGCACAAATGCCTGGGAAGGAGCAGGAGCCGTTAGTGGCTCTGAAATCGGGAGAAGGTGGGGAATGGTCGAGTGTCTGTACAGCTTTGTTTTTCTGTCATATTTGCTTTTGCTAAGTAGTGTCTGGCAATCTCTGACCAAGGTCCCATAATTTTGTGGCCTGGAACCTGAGGCAAAGCTAGTTCTATCCTGCTCACTCTGAGATGCTTCCATTTTCAGCTGCAAACACAGTAATTTCTTATCACTGCCTCCAGGCTGGATTGCTCCTGACTACTAGGGCAGCCCGTACCATTTGGCTCTGGTACTGAGTGCTGCTGATGGAGATCTGATTTATACACTGTAGTATGGACACACCTGCTTGTGAAAGAGACCCGACTAATTACGCCTTCTGTTTATTGCGGTGTAGTGTTTGCCTGGAAAGGGGAGACCGACGAGGAATACTTGTGGTGCATCGAGCAGACCCTCTATTTCAAGGAAGGGCAGCCATTGAACATGATTTTAGATGATGGTGGGGACCTCACCAACCTGGTTCATACCAAACACCCACAGCTCCTGAAAGGTAACTATGCCCTGTGTTATGATTGATGTTGTAAAGGAGAAAAACATTCACATTTGACTCTACACCATCCAGACAATAAGACTGTTTCCATTTCAGTGGGAATCTCTGGCTCCAAGTTGGGCTGGACAGATATGTGCCAATAGGCTCTGATCTAGCCTGTTAAATTGTTTAAAGGTTATTCAGGACTTTAGCCTCTTATTGACACAAATTTCTGTTTTCAGCTCAGCTCTGTATTGTCCCCCTTCCCTGTGCCCCTATCACTGGGAGTGGGAAATGACATGGGTACCTGTCATAGGAGCTTTTGGTGGTGCTGACCTCTAGCTTGTGACAGGGCGCTCAACTCAGCGGTAGGGTGGCGCCCCCTTCTAGCCGTTCTGGGGATTAGTTTTGCGAGGTTGACGTCCCTTCCTATGGTTGCACACCATCTCTGCATCCTTCTCAGTCTGGCTGCAGCCCCTCTCTCGCTCCATGAGCTGCTGCCGCCTCTCTGTGACTTGGCCCTCCGGCCAGGTCACTATACGCGTTTTCCCCTTCCGGGGTATCAGTCATTCTTCAGCAATCTTGAGCAGTGTACCTGTTCACTGCTTCGTTGCCACTTCCTCGGTCCTAGGCAGTCTTCCCACTCTCTCCCCATGGTGCCATGTCCTCATTGACTGGCAGGGGAGCCTGGGCCCACCCTCTACTCCAGGTTCTGGCTCAGAGACCCTCTAGTTGGGAGCTAAGGTCTGTTCCCTTCTAGACCTTACTGCTTTTCCCTGAGACCTTTCCTTACCATGTAGCACTCCCTGCCCAGGTTTGCCAGCCTCTCAGCTCCCTCCTTCTTGGGAGTGACTGTCTCTACAGCCTCCAGACACTCCTCTCTTCTCCCAGGGAGTGACTGCAGACTTTTCCAGCCCCTTTCTGCTCTGAGCTCCTGGGCTTTATACAGGCCCCTCCTCTTCCTTCACGGGTGAGCTACCTCCTAATAATCTCCCTCCACACAGCTTATATCGCCCTCATTTGCTGCTTAGTCGGCTGACTGGGCCCACCTGGCCGAATTCCGCCCTCTCTGAACCAGTGTGGGGAGTACCCCACACTGCATAGCCCGCTGTTCAGGTTTTTTTTCTTTTTCCCCACACTCATCTAGCAGTTGCTGCCTGCAATTGGCTTTTTTTCCACCTTAATACATTGTCTCTGCTGCCTCTGTTTGGGGTCACTGGATGAAGCCGTGACAACCTGCAGCTTTTCTTCAGAGAAAGATGCTGAGATCAGTTTTCTGCAGGATGTAACGTACAGGGGACATGCTCTTACCCTATTAATGTCAGCAGTCGAAAGGACTGGTGAACTCTGTAGTGATTGGGCTCATGTAGCGAAGAGTCAAACTGACAGAGCAGGTCATTGTGTTAATACCATAGAAACGACAGATTAGCATGGGTGGTGCTAATGTGGGGGGTAGCTAATGACACATAACCACCGAAGGAGGCTTATCTGACCAGTGAATTTAGTGCTCATCGAAGTGACAGACTGGCAGCACTGTACCAGGGAAGTAGAATGTCAGCGTCTTCTCTGCAGTTATGCAAACACACCTACTCTGTACCTGCAACACCCGGTGCTATCTCAATCCAGAGAGCCCCTCCGACAGTTCTGCTCATGCACCTCATCCTGAGCTGCAGCACCGCTGCCGTTCCATCCTCCGCCTCTTAGAAACCTGCCCATTGTGCCAAATGCTCTGGTGCCTTTGGGTTGTGGAGAAGTGTTCCTTGGGGGCTAAACTGAGACCATTCAACTCATTGCCCTTTGTCATGGTCCTCAGAGGTGAGACGAGACTTCTGCAGTAACCCGCTGCACCAGCTCTGCTCCTGGTAGCAGGTCAGTGCTCACTAACCAAAGATTGGTCTCTGTGGAAACTCTAATGGGGTTGGTCTGTGGCCATTGTGCTTCCACGGAGCATTGGACTAAACAGTAGGAGAGCTTTCCTGGAAGGCGTACATTGAATCAGAGTTAGGTGCCTTGAACTCACTTCCCAGAACAGAACTCTGCACTTAACCTCTTTACTGCTGTAGGATATTCAGTGGGAGCTGCATGAAACGTCCCCTTCTCCCCCCCACACCATGAAAACAACAGAGGCTTGTGATCACAAGGGCTTGTGCAGCTGTTCTGAGGTCACCACAAGATAGAGCAAGGCACTGCCTGTACAGGTCATGCATCGGTACTTCTGTGCCATATCTGACATGAAGAACAATGCCAGGATTCTTAACGTGATTCATTGCTTCCAGATAAATCATTTCCACATGCAGGGACTCTAAGGAGGAGCAAGACTCATATTGTAGACCTATGTCCTCCTGCCAGACTTGTCTTCTCAGGGCTGAGGCCAAGGTAGCTCTGATGCATCTGCCCTCAGAGCTTAAGCCACTTGCAAACTGAAGATGTTTAGCAAGAAACTTCCCCCACTGGGAGGTCCTTTTACTATGGGATTTCTTGTACTTTCCTCTGAATCATCTGGTGCTGGCTGCCATGAGAGATGCAATATTGGAGTAGATGGGCCAGTAGTATGGTCTGGCCTGGCCGATCCTATGATCTGCTATGTAAGCCCCTTCTTTCCTCGATGGAGATATCTGTGCCAGCCTCCAAGGATGAAAGGAGAGAGTTGGAGGCCAGTCATGACTGCTTCACCTGAGGAGCCACAGAAAGATGTGGAGGAGTTGGCTAAAAGAACTACAGAGGTAGTGCCATGTCTCAGTGCGAACAATGCAGTTCTGACCTGGGGAAGAGAATGAATCAGGCAGAGAACAAAAGCCCAAGTGTATATAAGTCTGGGTGACTTGGAGAAATGAAAGGGTCAAAAGGGCACCTGGACTTATGGAGGAAGCATTGGTGCAATCTCTTTGTAGGGTGCTCTTGCTTTTTTGGGGATAGTTCCCTCTCATTCATCAGCAGAGCACTTCTGCCTCCTGCAGATGGGTCCTATAGCGCGTGTGCGTTATTGTGAGGGCTGATCAGCTTTTGAGGAAGAGAAGGGACGTGATGTGACATGCCCCCTTTGGCGCTGCTATCTGCTAGGACCTACCTCTCGTCCCGCTCCCTGGGAAAGGGGACGGTGCGAGTGTTTAACAGACATCCATTGTCCAAAGTGATGGCCACTGACATTAAGTGTATCAACAAGTGACTGCTGCTCATAAGGGTAGGCTGGGGTTGGGCAGAACTCTTCCTAGTGCTGGAAGCCTTAAACGGAATTCCAAGAGAGGATTGTCCTCACCTGGCTTTAATTAAAAGCAATCCCAGCACAAAACACGCAGTTCAGACCTGATGGCCTGGGGTCACCAACAGCTGGAGAGGAGACTCTATAGCTCATCAATAACAAGTTTTAGCGGGCTTAGGGCTGCAACATTTGCTGCCGAAGACAAATAGGCATTCCCAGAGAATCTCCCTGCAGGTAATTTGCCTGCACTCATCAGTGGTGCAGTTAGAGGTCAGCATGGCCTTCAAGCCACTAGCTGAATGTTAATCTAAACAATTTAATCTACCCTTAAAATGGAATGAGTAAAACCTGTCCAGTAACGGAACACACATGAGAAGGAATAAGCTTCATGAAGCAATTCAAAGAAGGATGGCATTGTGATGCCTCCCTGGAGGGCTGGGTGGCTGTTCTGAAAGGAGAGAGACGTATGCCCTGGTGAAGAAATATACAAAAGGGGAAACAGTCAAGCCCTTCCAATCTTAAGTGCTCAGGAAGGTGCTTTTGAGTTCAAATTGAATTTTTATGACAATATTGTGAGGGAAACCTATTATATCTTCTATGTTTGGTCACTTGTGTAAGAGCTCAGTTAACCATTGGAGAGGTGGGCAGTAAGTCTTAACCTTAAAGCAGGGCTTCCATGTAGTTTAGCTCAGGTGTAAACATGATGCCATCTGGAGAGGGGGGCAAATCTTTGCTGGGAGAAGGAGCCTATTTAGTGTAACAGAGGTACTTGGTAATTGGGTAGGAGGTTACAGATGACTGGGAAACTTGTGAATGTTAGAAATACCAGCCTTGCTAAAAGATATAACCTGTAAGTCTGCTGCAGCTGCTCTTTGGGTCTCAGAATGTACTAGCAGAGATGGAGACAATACATACCTAGAGGCCACATTAATATAGAGAACATGGTGATGGGCATGTTGATTAAAATGTGCAGTAATTAATACACTGGGTCTAAATCATCCTGCAAAGAGGGAAAAGGTCCCACCTGAACTTGGAGAGCAAACTCAAACAGCTTTTTGTAGGAAACCGGACAGAGCTGCAGCATTTAGGGCTGTGCACAGGTTATCCTCTAGCTTCAGTCCTAGCCCTTCTGTACGGCTATGTAGAGCAGTGGTTTTCAAATTTTTTTCCTCGTGACCCAGTTGAAGAAAATTGTTGATGCCTGTGACCCAACATAATTATCTCTTTTGACTAGCGTTTTCATAAAATCATAATATTGCAATACATTCCAGCTTAAACCACTTTGCATAACTAACATTAGACACTAGCCGTAGTAAGCCTATGGTAAGGAATGTGGGAGGTGGCCCAGGGTAGGGCAGAAGGTGGGGTGAAGGGGTGAGGGCTCTAGGGTGGAGCTGGGGATGAGGGGTTCAGGATGCAGGAGGGGGCTCAAGGCTGGGGCAGAGGGTTGGGATGTGGGTGTGGGGGAGGGCTCTGGCTGGGGGTGCAGGCTCGGGTGGGACCAGGGATGAGGAGTTTGGGGTGCAGGCAGGCTGCCCCAGGGCTGGGGCCAGAGGACTCCTCCCTAGCCCTCTCCCCGCTGGCAGCAGCTAGGTCCGGGGGAGGGGCCTCTCTCTCTCCCTGCCTGGCAGCAGCAAGCACCAGGGCTGGGGGAGAAGCCCGCAGCAGCCCTGCAAGCCCTAACTTGCTCCCCTCCCCAGTTCCCACCCACCCCCTACCTCTCTCCTCTCCAGGTCCCTGCTGCACAGCCCTTTAGAGCTGATGTGTGGCAACAATTGTTAGAATTTGAATCAGCAAGGCGACCCAGTGCCTGACATTCCATGACCCAGTCCTGGGTCGCGACCCGTACTTTGAAAAACACTGATGTAGAGAGCTTCTCCAGAAGCTCAGCCACTAGGTGGCTCCCCATCCATTTTCTCTCCAGGCTGCACCAGATGCTTCAACTCCCTGACACCACAATTAAATCAAAGTGCCCTCTGGGAACATGAAAGGATAAGGGTAGCACAGAAAGAAGCCAGGATTCTGATAGCCTTGCTAGTGTGGGAACAGAAATGCTAGGATTAAGGTGTAAGGACATCATAACTGGCATTGGTGTAGATATGAAGCGAGATGGCCTCTTTCAGACGAGGTGTACATCAGCCAGAAATCCATAGAAAGAGCGGGAGTTACTCATTCCACTTCAGCTTTTGGTGGGTCTGGTTTGATGTCAGGGGATCTAACTTGTGTGTCCAAGGCCTCTGCATACAGCAGTTTAACTTGCGTCATTTTCCAAACTGGTTTAGCGAAATTGGTGTGAACCGCTGTGCAGATGCTCTGATTTCGGTTAGAATGGTTTATTTTGGTTTCGCTTATCGCGATTCCTGATCTGTTTAAACGTACTAGAAATAAGTCTAGTTTAAACCAAAACAAGTGTCCATGCAGCCCTTTGCTCCGGTTCAACTAAATGGATTGAAAAGAACACCTGAAGTTAAACTGGTGAAACTCGCTGATATAAATGAGCCATACAGTGGTATAAATTTACTTTCTTCCGGTCCCCATAATGTTTAGTGGACACTGTTTTAGGTTCTTCCTTGATTTAGACTTGTTTGGACTTCTCCGAGTTTGGTCCTTTCTCCCTGGGGAAAGCATTGGAAACCCATCCCTGCATCATAAATTCTTTGTTGCTCACTCCCTTCCATAACTTTCCTGGTCACTCTTGCTTACCAAATCTGTGTTTAAGCAGGAGTTCCCCATATTTGCATGTTTTCTTTCCATGATCTTCCAGTGAAGTCATGACAAATGAGTCATTGCATTAACGGCTCCAACATCATAAATGCAAGGTCGCATCCCTGGAGGCACTTGGGTGCGAGAGCTCTTGTTCCATCATACGTGCGAGTGGGGTCCTGAAGCCATTTGGCAAAGTCTTGAACTTTTTTGCACAAACGTTTGTGTATTTTTGGCACTAAGCTCCCCCACCCCACCCCCGCTTCCCTCCCCCAAAAAAGAGAAAAGTCCCTCTGCAAAGGATCCCTAGAGGGCAGCATTGCACTTCCCATTGCTGTGTCTGCTGAGCTGTGGCTCAGACTAAGGTTCAGGTAGCGCTGCCTCCTGTCTTGATTTATATGAATCCCTCGTGATTGCAGTGAGGGGGAAATCTGCAATGCATTTTGATTTTATGCAATTTCACTTCCATTTGAGGCAGAAACGAGGGCTGTGAAAAATTTGATTTGTTGGCAGAATTTTCCAATTCATAAGGTACATGCCTATTAAGCTGCTGGCTTTCCTTCTTTTGAAGAGGGGGAATACTCCAGGGAATAGCTGACCTCACAGTTTTTGTAACAGGTGTTCCACAGATGTTGGGGCGAGGAGAAGACCTATTGCTGCTGGTCTAAACTACAGTGCCAGCAATTGGGCTATGTATCATTGACTTCATCCCCCCTTAAAGAGAACCACATGGAGATCTTGCATATAAACACTGGGTTCTTCTACATGAAGGGTGCCTCATTTAACTCAATTCTGTTGGGAATTCTCTAGGATTCTTCTTTACCTCCTTTTCCTGCCACATCCCTGCTCTCTCCTCCCCTCTCCGCCTGGCTTGGTTTCAGCTGGTCTTGTGTGACTGGCCCCTCTTTCATCGGAGCATGTCTGAGTGGCAAAGGAAGATGCTCTTGTGCGAATCTGCACAATCTACTGAGAGCGAACGCTCATTGTGGCACCGCCAGGGAGTGGACTTGAGGGGACAGTTGTTGTTTTCAGCCTGAGTGCAGAAACAGCCAAGCTCAAGGATCCTAGCAGAGCCCAGTGGGCACGGGCAGCGGGTATCATAGGCAGGGGGAGGCCATGCCTCCCCAAACAGCCTAGCGTGGCCCCGCCCACGCTCCACCAGGCCCCCTCCTGCCTGCTGCTCCCTTCTGTGGCCGAGAGGCTGGGGCCGGCAGGCTGGGGGCCGTGATGTGCAAGACCACACTAGGGCCGGGGGTGCTCCGGCTGTGCCACCCGCCTGCCCAGCGCTCCATCCTGGGGGCCTGGCCGCTCATTAGCTTTATCCCCACTCCTTGTGTTGCATTTACGCCACTGCTCCCGATTGCCAGGACCTTGCTCCACTTGCCATCCGAGGGGATGGAAGAGGCTGTCTTTTCAAAGGTAAGTGTCTGTGCTGCTCTGTAAATCTGCCATGGCTGGTCCCTGGGCCTCAGGATAAGCAATGGTCAAAGCACAGTTTCTTTCATGGGTCAACAGCAGTCATATTGACTGTCTACAGCTCCATGCTCTGCTTGGGTGATGTATTCTTTTAGATGGAATAAATGTGCCAAACCTAACCAAGTCACTGTTCTTTTCCCAGGCACTAGTGGTTTGTCAATCTCACTTCACAGAATTCCTTTTCCCCAGGGTTTTAGAACATCACAATTAAAAAAAAAAAAAATTCCCCCGGGCTTGAAATTAGCTTGAAATTTCAAATTAAAAACTAAGCCGTGTGGGTAAAACTTCCAAAAGTGCCTCTGTGTCTTAAGAGCCCAAGTCTCTTTGACTTTCAATGAAACTTAAGCTCCTAAGTGACTTGGTGCGTTTGGAAATGTTCCGCTTTGTGGCTCATAGAGCCTGCTGGTGTTGATCTTTAAACTGGTCTTGTGCCTTTGGGTAGAATTCCAAAGGATCTGATGTTTAGTGAGGTAGCTAAAGTCTGTAGGGAAAGAAAAGGCCACTCTGGTTCTGGCACATGTGAACTCAGTTATTTCTACTGAGGAAACATGAGTAGTGACCCATTCATTGATTTGAATCATCTGTTAAGGATGTGTTGGAATATTTAGCATTTGCATAGCACTTTATCCCTTTAAATCACCTTCCAAGACCTTGAACCAGTCCTTAGAAACACCACTATGAGGCATGTCTTCCTCTTTGCACAGGTGAAAACTGAGGTGTCTAGAGCATGGCCACTGAATTGGTGACGAAACAAGTTAGAACCTGGGTGTTCCTGATTCCCAGGCCCCTGCTCAGTCCAGTTGAGCAGAGTTTTCAAACTTTGGGCCATGAGGAGGGTATCAGAGGGGCACAAGGACCTGACTGGTGCTGGGTAGATCCCCGTGCTAAAAAACCCCGAAATAAAACAATAAACCCCTGACCCGCCGGGTCACGGTGCTTCTTGGATTTGGACTGGCTGCCCTTCCGTCATCATGATGGTGGTGTAGCCAGGCCAAACCTGATCGGTGCTGCGCCCCTGTATGCCTGGAGTGGGGAGCTGAGCCCAGCCCCTAGGATGCAGGAGCTGTTGTCTGGGAGTGAGTGTGGGATGGGCTCATTCTCCAGCTCCCACTACCCACCAGGACCTCTCGTTACCAGGCCTGGGCAGGCTTGCTGTTACCCTCCCCACCCCCAGAAGGACCTTGTGACACTTACTTGGAGGGGGGACGCACATAGGACAAGAATCTCTAAATGGGGGAGGGGGGACAACAAAAACCTCAAAGACCATACGATCTCCATCAGAATGCTGCCTGGGCAAGGAGCGTTGTAGGCTCACTTCTCATGCTGTTGTATATACACCAGAGTGCATGTGAGACTCTCCCTCTTGCCAGCCAGCCACTGGTTTGTTTAATTGCTTAAGAGCGGCCAGGTTATTTTCCTATAGAATTGAGATGTTCTTTGAACTGCCCTTGCCAGCGTGACCCTCTTACTGCTAATGCCTGAGCATGGTCCCACGGCAGGCAAACATGTGTTTGCTGCCCTGGGGAGCAATTTGAGATCAACGTGTTGAAATTTAATCCCAGTGAGTTAAGTGAGTCCAGATTTCTGTCCCAGAGTGAACTTCAGCTAGGAAAACAGGTCCCATCCATCAGCCTTTCAAAATAACTCAATCTGACTCCAGGCTTCATTCCCTCAAGAATCCTGCTCTTTAAAGCCGTTTCTGTGAATGCTACATGTGAATGTTCTCGTGGCTGGTGAGCTTGTGGGAGTAGCATCTCTGCATGGCCACCTGAGCTTCAGAGAGCACCAGTCTGAAATCTGCCTAGTTTTGCTCTAGTTAGCATAGGTCACTGAATGGAGGGCTACCACCTGGCAATGCAAGGCCCATCCTGATGGAATCATATGGTCTTATTGCTGTATTTCTCTGTTGCAGGTCACCTGGGGAATCTGTCTTTTGGGGGCGTGAGGTGCCAGTTGCCCTGTAGACTTTAGTTTTTGGTCCCCTCCCATATGGAAAACTTATAGGAGCAAAATAAAGCTCTTCCTTATTGTCCCATAGTTAAGGTTATTTTTTAGTCACGGGTATTTTTAGTATAAGTCATGGACAGGTCACGGGCAATAAACAAAAATTCACGTGCCTGTGACCTGTCCATAACTTGTATATAAATACCCCTCACTAAATCTTAAGGGGGCCGCTGCTGGGGATTGGGAACATCTGGAGGGGCTGCTGCTGGTGCGGGGGGCGGACAGGGCCAGCCGCCGGAGGCCGCCCGGGGAAGTGGCTGCACTGGCCGCCCAGGGACAGCTGCTGGCAGCAGCTGCACTGGATGCCTGGGAACCGCTGCCTGGACGGTCCAAGGGACTAGCTGCCCAGGTCCGCCCGAGCAGCGGCCGGAGCGGCTGGCCCTGGGGTCACTCCAACAGCGGCCGGAGTGGCTGGCTGTGGGGCCAGTGTGGCTGGCCCCAGGGCCACCTGAGCATCTGACCTGGAACCAGCTGCTTGGGCAGCCCTGGGGTCAGCCACACTGGCCTCCGCAGAAATCACGGACATCGCGGGAAGTCACGGAATCCGTGTTTGTCATGCAGGTCGCGGCAGTCACGGAGACCTACCCGTAGTACATTTCCATCACTTGGGCCTGCCGTCAGCGCCACTCATATCCTGAATCAGATTATTGGCCACTCGGTGGCCAAAAGGAAGGGTGGTTCGGGTGCTAGTCTGGGACTCCCAAGACCTGGGTTCAGTTCCCTTTTCTGCCCCAGACTTCTTGTGTGGCCTTGGCCAAGTCACTTAGGCTTTGTCTACACTGGCAAGTGAAAGAAAACTTGTCGTTCTGAGGTGTTAAAAAGAAAAAAAACCACCACTACCCCCAAAAGACAGAAGTTTTGCCGACGACAAGTGCCGGTGTGACTAGCGCTTTGTTGGCAGGAGCTAACGCTGCTCGTTGCGGGTGGAAGTTTTTTGTTGGCAGGAGAGCTCTCTCCTGCCTACAGACAGTGGCTACACTGCGCCTTGTAGTGGCACAGCCGTGTCGCTAAAAGCTGCGTAGTGTAGACATAGCCTTAGTCTCTTTGGTGCTCAGTTCCCAAGCTGTCAACTGGGGGTCATAGCACTTCCCTACCTCACGTGGGTGTTGAGGATAAATACATAAAGCCTGTGGGGTGCTCAGATACCATGGTGATGGTGTAGAAGTACCTTCAGTACATAGTGCCTGTCTCTGTTACACCACTGATCTGCCCCAACTCCACTGCAGGAAGATAAGGCTCCAGAGACATGGAGGTAATTGTGTTTATGGCAGGGGCAACTCTAAAGAGGGAGGTGTCTTGAGCAGCTTTCTTAGTGCAGGCTATCGATTATTCCAGGTACTTAGGAGCTCACCTGGGATACTTACAGCCAGGTTAACGTAGATCTGGCCAAAAAAGGAAAGAATATTTTGCAAAGAAACCTTTAAAGAAACAAAAAAGTTTTCACTTGAAATGTGTTTTTATGACACCTTATAAATGAAACTTTGCAAAAAGGTTTCAAAATGTTTTAAATAGCTAAATGCAAGGTGGTGTGGTTGGTTTGTTTCTTTTCTTGTAAATTTACATGTTGGCTGGAAAAAAGTTTCAACAGAAAATTTTCCACCAGCTTCTAGTTAACTTGCTCCTCCTGATACTTCATGTATGTGTTCGTCCTTTTTCACAAGTTAGGACTGTCCAATATGTGAAATCATTTTCTTTTCCCCTAAAACTCCCGCCTGCTGTTTTAGTTGGGTATGGTACTCTTCTTCACTTTCTGTCTTAAAGGGTGCAGTGTTACTGTGATAAGTTAAACAGCTGCCATGTTCCAACCCAGAGGCAGTTCCATTTCAGTGGTGGGTAAAGGGATTTGTGCATGTAGGGTTCGTAAAATACTGTAGGATGAATTATATGAAATGTATGATATTGGCAATGGGGAGCCTGGTCTGGTAGCTGAAGCACAGGACTGGAAGGCTGGAGAACTGGATTCTACTCTTAGCTCTGCCACAAACTCCCTGTGACGCCTTGGGTAAGTCATGTAATTGCTGCGTGCCTCAGTTTCCATATCTGTAAACCGGGGATAATGCCTCAGAGGGGGGTTGAGACTGAAGTCATTAATGCTTCTGCAGCTGCTTAAGATCCCTGGCTGGCATCTGCAAAGTTATTTTGGGGGCATTTGGGGAGCTGTGACTTTCTCAAGCTATTTTCTTGGTAACTTCTTTATGTGCTAAAAGCGCTGCTGCCCCCTGAAGACCGTACTGAAGCTGTTTACATTGGGAGAGGATCAGGTAAACACAGGGATGTAAACCTGGAGTTTAAAGACCCAAACAGTCCCATAGGAGAGGGGTTCTTGTCTCTTCCTCCTCCCCACTGGCAGAATTCTTCCAGAGGCCACTCTGGGCCCAGCCACAGTATCTGGACATTTCAGTTTGCAACATGGCTCTTCTGGTCTCGCCTGCAGGAATTAAAGGCATCTCGGAGGAGACAACTACCGGGGTTCACAACCTGTATAAGATGAAAGCCAATGGGAGCCTGAAAGTGCCAGCCATCAACGTCAATGATTCTGTCACCAAGGTAACGCAGTCAGCGCTCTGCTGCTCTCCCCACCCCATCCCCCATTGAGATGCAATCTGCTAGTGCCACGACAGTCTGCTGCTCTGCACCACATCTGGGTGCGTGCTATGCTAGACCACTCGCGGACTGGGGCTGGTTGTTCTCAGGCCTGGTGGCTAATAAATCTTGACAAGGGATGGGTGGGCTGAGGCTGTGGAATGGACCTGGGGCATGTCTGAATTAATGCAGTGTGGCATCTTAATGGACCTTTCTGTGTTTTTTGCAACTTCAAAAAAATTGTGGTGCAGAATAAAGCACCAGTGCCTTGCCTGTGTCCAAGAATTTGCATTCTTCCATATTTATTTGTATTACAGCAGCACGCAAAGTTGTCAGTGGAGTTCAGGGCTCCATTATGCTAGTCCCTGTGCCAGCACACAGTGAGAGACTGTCCTTGCCCTGAAGAGCTTACAGTCTAAACCAGTGGTTCTCAGCCCGTGAGCTGCTTGTGGCCCAATCAGCACACAGCTGCAGCCTATGTGACATCCTTAGGCCCATACAGGTAGTATATATATTGTGGATGTGGCCCACATAACACAGAGAGAGCTGCATATGTGGCCCACAGTGGTAAACAGGTTGAGAACCACTGGTCTAAACAGATAGGACAGATAAAGGGTGGGAGGGAAAACAGGCGTGGAAGTCAAGAGACTTGCCTAAGGTGTCACTGTAGGTCAGTGGAGGAGCTGAGGTTAAAACCCAGGTCTTCCTACTCCCAGTCCAGTGCCAGCTCCACTAGACCACCTTGCTGTCTCTCTCCTGCCTACTGCCATGGACCTCTCAAAGGAGAGTCACTTGCCCAAGTTCAGGGTTGGGCAAGGGAGTCGAGCTGTCCTGCCATTCCTGGAAGTGACGTTGGGTTGGGGGGTGAGTGCATCAGCCTGGTGACCACAAAGGACTGGCCGGAGCGACTGCAGCCCCAGTGGTTAACCGGATAAACGAGATAATTTTAATCGTTTAACCGGTTAACTTTTTTAAACAATATTTACATCCCTAGCTGGGTGTGAGACGCTACTAGAGGGAGACAAAGATCCACACTCTGCCAGAGTGGGTTAGTCTGTGTCATCTGAATTGCTCGATTCCACGCCGTTTGTTCACAGCTATTAACTGTAACATTCTGAGCAGGAAGATCTTGCCGCAGTAAGTTACAGACAATCCTTAACTTTTACTTAGTTTTATTTTTGTCTGGAATAAGACTGAGACTTGGCATTTGCCTTTCAGCACAATGTTCCTCTGATATAGTGAATAGCTGGCAGTGTCTGCCATATCTAAGGCTGCAAGATAGTTTCCATCCTAAAACGCTGTGCTTCTTAAGATTTATCTCTTGATTTTATTCCGCTAACAGCCACCTGTTCTATGCCCCCAAACGCACGTCATGTCTGTTCCCTGTGGTTTATAATGCCTATACATTAAATTGTGAGATCATAGTTCGTATGTTGAAGGTAAGTTGAGATCTAAGGTGACAAGGCACAATAATAGTGCAGTATTTGGTACACAGTATGTGATCCCCCATGTGATGCGCACACACAAAGGGGCCAAGCTAGGGGTGTGTATTCAGTTGTAAAAGCTGCATCTCCTCTTTTGGGTTCTTCTAGCCATTCAATCTTACCGCTGCATTCTGGTTCCCTGCTGGTGTTATTGAGAGCAGGCTTGGAGACTGGAGTCTCCTTGTTCTCATTGGCTCTATCTTCTCATCTGTGATCTCATTATTCATGTCCTGTAAAGCAAAGCAAAACTTCGGCAGCCAGAGTCTTTCCTGGCGTCCTGTAATTTCTCAAACTGAGATCTATAGTTTTTTTTTAGGGCCCAGATTAAGTTTTACATCTCCCCTGCCAAAACAGAGCCAGAGGGTGGGGAGAAAAAGGTAGAGCATAAAGAGGGAAAGACATTTCAGCGAGAAATGCCCACTAGGCTCAGGAGGATAAAAACATGCAATGCCATTATGTTTGGCTTCTGTTTCTAAGCGGAGTTTTGAATTAAGGGTTGGGCTGCTCACAGCCAAGATACCTGTGTCACTGATTTGTAAGGCAAGAGCGAGATAAATGAAATCCAGGGTTCCTTGCTTTGAATGCATGGTACCTTGGAGCAGTTTTACTCTGATTGTCCTTGGCTGAGTATCCACTGAGGTGACTATGTGGAACTTCAGCTCATTGCAGATGGTGGGGGAGCAGTGACTGGAATGTACCTTGCGAGCTTTGGGACCTGGTGGCTTGGAATCCTGGAGTTATGCATGCAGGCAGTTGGCTGCTTGTCACTTTTAGAGCACACGCGCGCGTTCCCTAAAGATACTGCTGCAAAGATAGCAGAGTTATAAGTATCTGTATGCATGCATGCTAACCATAGGTGCTGGAACTACAGGGGGGTGCTGCAGCACCCCCTGGCTTGAAGTGTTTTCTATTATAATACAGGGTTTACAGTTTGGTTCAATGGCTCTCAGCACCCCCACTATAAAAATTGTTCCAGCACCCCTGACGCTAACTGTCTTGTTACAGCTGCCTGTTCAGTGTCCAACCGTGACATTTGGAACAGTCCATAGGCTTCTGTAGCAAACGTTTAACATGGAATCTGAGTGAACAGCAGCTCCCTGCTGTGTACGTATGAGACACGCCTCCTGCTATCCATGCCCCTGTATGCGACAGGCTCCCATGCTTTATTCTGTTGTTGGTCACTTTTAGTAATCCCAGGGAGGCTGTTTTCAGGAGCCCAAGAACTAGCCAACAGGTGCAATACACACATGAAATGCCTCTTATTAGAGTACTCCTGGATGAGGAGGGTTCTGATAGCAGATGTCTGCTATAGCCATCTGGGCCAGGTTCAAAAGCCAGTGAAAGGAATGCAACCAAACCTATGTTCAGTTAGACCTATCTTGCACTGATGTGGTTAAAGGCATTTAGCCGACTGTCAGCCTCATGGTATTTGATTAAGTTCATCTAGGTTCTCTGTAAATAGGAAGCACACGTGTCTTCTATCGTTTGCTTCAGCTCTTCTGAAATGGCTGCTTTCCTCCCCAGAGTAAATTCGATAACCTTTACGGTTGCCGAGAGTCCCTTATCGATGGCATTAAACGTGCCACGGATGTCATGATTGCTGGGAAAGTGGCCGTCGTGGCAGGCTACGGTGATGTCGGCAAAGGTTGTGCTCAAGCCTTGAGAAACTTTGGAGCCAGGGTCATTATCACGGAAATTGATCCAATCAACGCGCTGCAGGCAGCCATGGAAGGTGAGCAGCTGCGGATTGTCGGGGTGGGGGATTCGGAACTTGGTGTATCCTTTGGTGGGTTCTGTAGTCTGTTGTAGAGTACTAAGTGATGTTAGTCACTAGGAAGATGAATAGCCCTAGTCCTCTGATACAGGCAACTCCTCCAGTGTGATGGTGCCCATAGTGGACTGTTCCCTTCTGACTGTAGGGAGAGGAGTCATTAATGGCTTAAACTACATACTCCTGTTGGGATGCTTGATGTTATCCTCTCCAAATAGCTACCTGGATTTGAGGTTGCACCATAGTTGAAACATTTGGGGTAGGCCCTCTCTGCTTCGTGGTGCTGTAGCCCACTTTCTGAACAGGTGTTGAGCTGGCTCCTTCTGCTCAGACAGCTCTAACCTCCATCCTGGGTTAAGACTTCAAGGGACTCTCTCTGCTTGAGAATACCAAGCATCCACCTCCGTTATGCTCTAGGCTGCTTAAGGAATGTGAAGCCCTTTGTGAAGCCCTGCTTGATAGAGTGACAAGGAAGCAAATCAGACTCAATGATCCCTGGCTGTTACATGTGCAGTCACCCCACTTCCGTGCATGAGTGCATGCACACACAGGGCTTTGTGCTCTCACGAACGTGGAGCCTGCAAATATTGCAAGTGCATCTTCCTTTGAGAATGTGGCCCAATGAGGCATTATGTCAATAATTGCATCGCACGGACACTCGGGATGAAAGAGTAACAGGTGGGGGACGACTGCCTCTTGTGCTGGAGTTTCTGTTTAGTATCAGAACTGGGGGGCCTCTTACCTTCATTTGCCGGCGTTGGCTGGGAGAGGAGGCTCTTGCCAGGACAGAGAGTGACAATTTTCTTTTGACCTTCAGGTTATGAGGTTACGACCATGGAAGAGGCTTGCAAAGAAGGGAACATCTTTGTCACCACCACTGGATGCACTGATATTGTGCAGGGCAGGTACTGTCCATCCCCTGGCTGAATGCAAACTGACCGATGTTCAGATATTGACAGGACTCTGCTTGGCAGCACAGTGTGGGTTCGTGCACTGGCTGTTCAGCTCTGCGGGGCTGGGTTTTGTTCACAGGTGGTCAGGATTTTGGTCTCCAGTGGAGACTTTTGTACATCCCAATCATGGTTTCTTTGGGGGTGCAAGGCAGGGAGGGGTGTGTGGTCTGCGGTGAGGGGCATTGGTGGAGCCATAGGGAACACTGGAATGGAATAACAGGGAGTGCTGGGGGTTGGTGGTGAGGGACACTGGCAGAGATTGGGGGGCGGCGGGGGGGAATCCAGGACCAGAGTAACAGGAGGGGTGTGCAAGTCAAGACTGAGGCACACAGGCAGAGCTGGGGGAGGAAGCTGGGCCAGAACCTCTGGCTTAAGTTTGACTCTCGCTGCTACTCTTGCCCCCAGCGTTAGGAGAGACATGACTGATTCTGTTGAAGGTTTGCCATTCGAAGATGTTGCTCTAGTGATGGCCCTGGGGAACTTTGTGCCTGTCGCAGGATCTTGCCGTGGCTCTCAGGAGAGAGATTCCATCTGTGAGCTATTGAAACAAGCTCATCGCCCCTGTCCTGCCTGACAAATACCCTAGTGGCCCCTCCCCTCAAGCCCCAGCTTGCAGTCCCTCCATCCGGAGCAGTCCCACTGCCCTCTTGCTGCTCTTGTGCCTGTGAATATTGACATCATAAGGTAAAATTGACAAGGGGTGGTTAAGGTGTTGAGGTGACTCCCCCACCCAAGCCTCTTTCAAGGTTCCACTCTTGGGCCGGCTGCATCCTGTGGGGACCCATTTTCTCAGGATTCACCTTCCGTTCCCCCTTTCTCCCTGCGTGACACTGTGCTGCCAGCCAGCGCGGATGGAGTGGAACATCGCCCTCCGATGCCCTGCTCCGTGACAGAGCCTGGTTTCTCGTTGCAGACACTTTGAGCAGATGAAGGACGATTCCATCGTATGTAACATCGGCCACTTTGACGTGGAAGTTGATGCGAAGTGGCTAAAGGATAACGCGGTGGAGACGGTGAATGTTAAGCCCCAGGTGAGTCAGCCCTCAGCAGGACCTAGCGTGAGGGAGAGGCAGCTAATCAGAATCAATGTCCCATGCATAGGAGGGCTGATCCCCCCCTCAGACACTCTCCATAACTGGAGACCCCCAGCCTTGCTCCTTGCTGTTGGAAACACGAACAGGTTCTCCTTTCTTCTGTACCAGATCAACAGGCAGAAGAAATGATGCACAGCTGTATTGCCTGGCATTTGGAATGATAGGTACCCGTTAGACTAGGGCCATCTTTGGCTAGGAAGCCATGGTTTGGCTTGAATCTTGTGGCACCTTATAGACTAACAGACGTTTTGCAGCATGAGCTTTCGTGGGTGAATACCCACATTTTTGGATGCAAGTAGTGGAAATTTCCAGGGGCAGGTATATATATGCAAGCAAGAAGCAAGCTAGAGATAACGAGGTTAGTTCAATCAGGGAGGATGGGGCCCTGTTCTAGCAGTAGAGGTGTGAAAACCAAGGGAGGAGAAACTGGTTCTGTAGTTGGCAAGCCATTCACAGTCTTTGTTTAATCCTGAGCTGATGGTGTCAAATTTGCAGATGAACTGAAGCTCAGGAAGTCTGGTCCTGAAGTTTTTTTGCTATTTCAAATTTGATGACAATATATATCTCCAGATCAGCGGCACCGCTATGGGCACCCGCATGGCCCCACAATATGCCAATATTTTTATGGCCGACCTGGAACAATGCTTCCTCAGCTCCCGTCCACTCACGCCCCTTCTCTACCTACGCTACATTGATGACATCTTCATCATCTGGACCCATGGGAAGGAGACTCTAGAAAAATTCCACCAAGATTTCAACAGCTTCCACCCCACCATTAACCTCAGCCTGGACCAATCTACACGGGAGGTCCACTTTCTGGACACCACAGTGCAAATAAGTGATGGTCACATTAATACCACCCTATACCGAAAACCTACCGACCGCTATGCCTACCTTCATGCCTCCAGCTTCCATCCCGGGCACACCACAAGATCCATTGTCTACAGCCAAGCACTGAGGTACAACCGCATCTGCTCTAACCCCTCAGACAGAGACCAACACCTACAAAATCTCCACCAAGCATTCTCAAAACTACAGTACCCGCACGAGGAAATAAGGAAACAGATCAACAGAGCCAGACGTGTACCCAGAAGCCTCCTACTGCAAGACAAACCCAAGAAAGAAACCAACAGGACTCCACTGGCCATCACATACAGTCCCCAGCTAAAACCCCTCCAACGCATCATCAGGGATCTACAACCCATCCTGGACAATGATCCCACACTTTCACAAACCTTGGGTGGCAGGCCAGTCCTCGCCCACAGACAACCTGCCAACCTGAAGCACATTCTCACCAGTAACTGCACACCGCACCATAGTAACTCTAGCTCAGGAACCAATCCATGCAACAAACCTCGATGCCAACTCTGCCCACATATCTACACCAGCGACACCATCACAGGACCTAACCAGATCAGCCACACCATCACTGGTTCATTCACCTGCACATCCACCAATGTAATATACGCCATCATATGCCAGCAATGCCCCTCTGCTATGTACATCGGCCAAACTGGACAGTCTCTAAGGAAAAGGATAAATGGACACAAATCAGATATTAGGAATGGCAATATACAAAAACCTGTAGGAGAACACTTCAACCTCCCTGGCCACACAATAGCAGATCTTAAGGTGGCCATCCTACAGCAAAAAAACTTCAGGACCAGACTTCAAAGAGAAACTGCTGAGCTTCAGTTCATCTGCAAATTTGACACCATCAGCTCAGGATTAAACAAAGACTGTGAATGGCTTGCCAACTACAGAACCAGTTTCTCCTCCCTTGGTTTTCACACCTCTACTGCTAGAACAGGGCCCCATCCTCCCTGACTGAACTAACCTCGTTATCTCTAGCTTGCTTCTTGCTTGCATAGATATACCTGCCCCTGGAGATTTCCACTACTTGCATCCGAAGAAGTGGGTATTCACCCACGAAAGCTCATGCTGCAAAACGTCTGTTAGTCTATAAGGTGCCACAAGATTCTTTGCTGCTTTTACAGATCCAGACTAACACGGCTACCCCTCTGATACATGGTTTGGCTTGTTCTCTGTATTGTGACCACCTTGGGAAAGGGAGACCCAGAACTTACAATGGTGCTAGTGTAGGCTGTGAACTGGATAAAGACCATTCGTTATAGGAGGCAGCTTTGATAAAGTCAGGAGGAGGTGAGCTTGGAAAGGTGTTAGTTTGCAGTGCCATCATGGGGCATTGTCTCTGGCTTCTGGCCTGGCTCACTTCTCGAAAGCAGGCTGGGTCCTCCAATAGAGCTGGCTGTTTGGAGGCTAGGACAAATGGCATTTAACCTTCCTCTGGGCTCCTGTGGATGACGCCTCTGAGGTTGTCTTGAGGCTAAGCTAATGGTTAGCTTGGCTGCCGGGATCCAGCCAGGTCATCGCCTGCCCAGCTGAGCTGCCGGGCCTGAGACGTACTGGGAGCATCCATTCTGATCCTTCGGAGAGCCCTTTCCAGAGTAAGCAGCCAGGGGTCAGTAGCACCTGGCAGGGACCGGCCCTTTGTGGTTGGACTCTGTGTTGGCTGAGCTCGGTGCAAAGAGGAGGCAGGAGAATGGGGGGAAAATGAAAACTTGACTCAGCATCTATCAGGGTCCCCAGTAACCCCCGAATAGAGAGTGAGTTGGCAAAATGGAAGGCTAAAAGGAATGTGGTGTCAGTGCACTCGGGTGGATTCTCCAGATAGACTGGAACGAGCTGGGGGCCTCTTTGCCAACAAGCCAAATACAGAGTTGCCTCTTTCCCAAGGCACTGGGATCAATGAGAGGGAGGCTTGAGCTTCCTGTCAGTCATGACCAACCGGTCTCCTCAGTGTCTTTCCTTTTCCATCCAGGCCAATGAGGAAAATTCAGCAGGAGAGGGTGTCAGTGATTCTAGAAGCCCCCTATTGGCCCCAGAGCTCTGGCTCCCCAGCTGATTGAGCTGTCTTTGCCACTTCCATATCTCCTTCCTGAGTAGAAACATCCGAGTCATATGCTGCCCATGTTCCATCCCTGCTGTGTCTGAGCGCCCTGGCAGAACACTCTGGTCTGGGCAGACTCTGACTGACAGCCTGGACATTATGCAGAGCAACTAAGAATGAAAGGCTGTTCCACAAAAGTAATTGGAACCTTTTCAGTGTCGAGAAAGAAAAGCCAGAGGGATTGGGAGGGAAATCTGACTTAATATCCCCAAACTTCAGTTCCAGGGCAGGGTGGCAGAAGGCATCAAGCAGAGATATGCAGAAATCCCTCAAATTGTCCTCAGGTCAATTGAAAGCTAGCTCCTAGAAAGCATTTTTCAGCTGTTTCCTCCTAGAGTAAACTAACTCTAGGAGAATTCCTTTCCTCCAAGAAATGTCAAGAGATTCCCAAGGGCAACACCACTGAGTAGTCTCCACGAAATGCATGGAACAGCTCCCTGGCACTTAACTGTGGTCCTGGATGCAATTAACCAAACCATGCGCTCTTATTCTTCGATTTCCCTGTTCTTATCTATCAGAGTAACGTTTCTGGTGGCCATCTTTTCTGCACGCAGTGTGTCTGGCCGTGCGACATTGTTCTGCACCAAACCTAAACATTCCCAGGAAAATCTCTGGTCACCACTGTATGTCCTTGGTACAGCCAAGACTTACCTGGCAAGAATCTGGGCATTTAGAAGTCTCTACAGCTCTACCACCTAACAGATAGAAGGCATCTAAAAGCACTGATTTAGGTGGCTAAAGTGCAACATAAGAGTAGAAAGTGTAAGAGCAAAATGCTACAGGAAAAGTCAAAAACTCTAGAATAAAGGCATCTGTTTCTTGAACCATGATCATTTCAGTCCAAGGTAGCAACTTGGCCAACTACTCGCCTATTCACTTAGAGCACCTGGCAAATGAGCCTCGGGGTACAGCCTGTAAATATTCAAAACCATCTCTTTGGTTTCACAGTTGTAAAATCTTGATTTTGGAGTTGAGCCTGCACAAGAGAGACATTTGGCACCCAGGGAAGAGGTGTGTCTCATCTTGCTGCTGTGACTCACCTGTTAATTGGAGAGCTATCTACGCTGCTGTACTCTATAGGTAGAGTTGTTCATGGGCAGTTGATAAGTTGTGTTTCTAATGTTAGCTCAGCTGTGGTTCTGCTCTTGGTGCATTCCCATTGGGCTGCTTTCCTTGAGCTTGGTGACTGACATGTCTGGTCCCACCACCTCAAGCTGCAGAGCAGAAGGAAAACCCAATGGTAGGCAAGGTGAACTTGGACACTCAGAGGAGAGAAGTTGTCATGTATCCAATCTATTTTCAGATGGAGAAAAGCAATTTAAAAGCCAGAAAATCCAGAGTGAAGCTCCTTCACGGAAAGTTTTGTTTAGGAGAGCTTGGCTAGGTCTCTAAGGAAGGGGGCTCTCACAGCGAGAGCTGAAGACTCATGAACGGAGCCCAGTAGCAATATGGCAGTAACTGTTGCAGGCTCCACCCTGTTGTTGCTGCAGTTCCCCAAGGCTGTGGCCTGGATCCTATGCCAGGTGCTATAGGAGCCTGCAGGCCAGTGACTGATTGCTTGGCTGACCATTCTTGCTGCAGTGCCATTGGAGCGTAGAGTGGCTGCTAGGAGAGGGTGGTGAAGAGTGTGATAAATCTGTGTTTTCAATTAGCTAACTTGGAATGCTTTAGGGCGAGATCTTTACAAATGCTCAGCTCTGAAAACGTGGCCTTTAGTACCTGAGATAAATCACTTTGCCTCTTTGCCAGGTTCCTCTGACATGCTGTCCCTGTTAAAGCCAGAGGAATGTACAGCCATGGGGCTACATCCGTCTTTGTACTTAGCAGTTTCCTGTAGCTTCTGCCTGGCAGCAGGAGGGGAAGTGCCAAAAGAGATTCTCTGCACTACAGCAATTTGTAAACGGTTCCCTTCTGTTGGCCACTCCGCATGAGTGCTTCACGGATCATCTCTTCTCCCTTCTCACCCCCATATTTCACTCCAGGAAGGGCTGTGCACACCAGTGATGGCCCACGAATTACACCTGGAGAACTACTGTCCCAGAAGGAACATTGCAACTATGCATTAGAGCAGGGTTTCTCAAACATCATTGCACCATGACCCCCTTCCGACAACAAAAATGACAAGACTCCAGGAAGGGGGACCGAAGCCTGAGCCCCTCTTCTCTCCCCCTTCCCCCCCCCTCCGCCCCTGGGTGCCAAAGCTTGAGGGCTTCAGCCCTGGGCGGTACGGCTTGAACTTTGGCTTCAGCCCCGGGCCCCAGCAAATTTAATGACAGCCCAGGCGACCCCATTAAAATGGGGTCGTGACCCAGTTTGGGGTCCCGACCCACAGTTTGAGAACCGCTGCATTAGAGAACTGCCTTGCTAATTCCACCCAGCCTAACTGGAGTAGGAAGGTAGATTTATGGCCAGTCTGTTTAGGGTTTCCGTTTGAGGGAGTTGCTTTTACTTTACACACAAACCGTGCTGAAAATAAATGACACAAAAGCATTGAAGTGGGAATATCTCTAGTATTTAAGCACAGCCAGAGAATGCCCTAGCTACATGACTATTTTCCAGTAAGGTTTTTAGTGCGACCTGTGGAATTCTTTGTATAAAAAGGGAGAGACCATGTTAGTTTAAATTTGGTGCAAAGTTTATATTTTGTACAAACAAGCTTTTTTAAAATCTCAATAGAAGTATTTCTTCAAATTTTAAAAATCCCCCTGAGAACAGTTGTTTAAATTAACTCTGCACCTTACAGCCTGAAACTCAAATATGGTAGCACTCAGATCAAAACGGAAAGTGTTCTGTGCAAACTGAGTGAAAGGCAAAGATTTTAAAAAGCGTAAATATCAAGAAACTGTGTTTGTCTTTCACGTTTGAATAACTTAAGCTATTAATAGCATAGGCAAAGACCTATAATGTGACAGTGTCCCTCCAAACATGACATAAATAAATACCAAAGATCCAATCTATTCTGTAATAACTCAGCAGAAGGCCTGAGCAGTGACACCAGTATAACTTTGAGATCCAGAATTGGTCAGGATTCCACTGTTGGCTTTAATGGAGCAAGTTCCCAGATGTGGTAAAGCAATAGGAAAGAGGGGCCAACGTGTTATGCAGAAATGAATAGCAGGACTAGCCTGTGCCCTAGATGCCTGAATAAACTGTCGTGCGGCCCTAGTAAAAGTTGCATTGAGAAGCACGTGACAAATATACGAGTCCTGGATTTTGCCCATTCTTTTGGGGACAGGCTCAGAGACCCTATTTGTCATCTCAGTCAATCTTACATTGCTGTCCGCTCCTCTCAGCAGATGAACTTGCAAGATCACTTGTTTCTGCTGAGAGACTTGTGGCAGACCACATCATCTAATTGAAAGCTGCCCCGGGGTGGGGTGGGGGGTTTGGAAAGCAAAACCAATCGCGTTAGCAATCTAAAATGGAACTGCCTTCTTGTCTATGTAGTGAGACGTGTGTGATGGGGAGGGAGGGCAGACTAGGTGTATGCAGGTGGTCTTGACACATTACATAGCTACACCTGTTCGGTTGTGTGCAGAACACCACTCTGGCTCTGCATATGTCAGATGCGTGCTGTTAGGTAGCCCAGAGAGTCCCCCTCCAATGGCAGTAGACGTGCAGAAACCCGGGGGCTGGATAAATGATCGACTCAGTCAATCCAAATGAGCAGCAGCTGCTAGGTTCCATGCTGGGTGAGACCAGCCTACAGAGAGACAAAGGGTTTTGACTTGGACGGTGCGTGGTGTCAAGCTCAATTACAATCAAAGTCTAAGTTGCATATTAACTGCTGGTCATCTGTGCAGGATGGATGGGGACTGCCAGACTTCGGGTGGAATACGCTGCCTCCATGCTCTTGTCTCATTGGTGTTTGTTTTGTTTCCCGTGAAGGTGGACCGATATACATTGAAGAACGGCCGCCACATCATACTTCTAGCAGAAGGCCGACTTGTCAACTTGGGCTGTGCCATGGGTCATCCCAGCTTTGTTATGAGCAACTCCTTCACCAATCAGGTGTTGGCGCAGATTGAGCTGTGGACCAATACTGACAAGTATCCCGTGGGAGTCCATATCCTGCCAAAGAAGGTGGGTTAGGGTGCGATGTTTTAATCTTATTTCCATATACTTGCACAGGTGAACCCAACCCAGTCCTTCAGATAGACTTGTAAGTAACCTAAGCTTAAAGCGCTAAAGTCCAACTTCGGCATGTGTTCATTCAGAAGCTAACAAAATGGCCGTACAAAGCAGAAGGTGGATGAGACCTCTCCTGGGCCTGGTGAGTGCAAGGTTGTTCCATAGTACATCTTGGGTAATTTTCAGTGAAATCACCAAACCTGTAGGCTTTACACACTTTCCTTGGGAGGCTATTACGCAATCTACCAGCTCACTGTTAGGGAGATTTCCCCTCCCTAAAGCTTGCCTCCTTTTCTTCTCTTTAATATTATCTGGTTAGGCCTAACTACAACTAGAGCTAGTTTTGACATTTTTCAAACCTTTTCGCACCAAAAACACACATTTGAAAACGAAACTTCCACAAAAACTTTTCAGTTGTATGAAACTTCAGTTGCAATATTTCTACATTTTTGGTGCTTTGCTTTTTGCAAATGTTTTCAGTGGTGGGTTTTGAATTTTTTTTTTAAAACAAATGGAAAAATTATTTGCTGTTGTAACTTTTGATTGGGAGCAGGCTGACACATCATGTGGTATCCTGACTGTTGGGTAGAATACACTCACTCCAGCTGTGTCTCTCACGAGGGGAGGGGGGTGTCTCTGATTTGGACAGCTTTTGGGTTTTGGAAACTTCAAAACTTTTTGTGTGTGACATTTCTGCAAAGAAAAGGAAAAATGTCAACTCTCTGCTCTGACCTAGTTTTGCCATGTGACCTTGGGTAACCTCTGCCTCCATTTCCCCAGCGGTTAAATGGGAGCAATGCAACCCTCTCTCACAGGTATTGAGGCTAAGATAATGTTGATTGGGATCCTTAGAAACAAGTTGCCTTGTGAGGTCAGTGTTTCTATTACTTGAAGCAGTGAACAATCTGATAAAATGGATCCATCAGGAGGCAGACATCTCGTTTACATATGGCATCTTACCTATGAACAAGCTAATTCTTTTATCAGGTATTTGCTTATAGAAGCTTCATTGCATCAGCGTGTGTTTGGTTTTAAGGATGCTAAACATACACCACTGATAGTCTTTGAAGTAGGGCTGCTCTTGTAGCCAGCATGTTGCTCACATGGACTGGAACTTGTGACAGGAACACTGCGGGTCACACTGTGGTTTAAATCTATGACCTGTATTTTGGGGCTTGAGTGTGAGATGCCTTGGGAGCTGGCTCATGTAGAATTGTTCATGCTGTATACGTCAAGGTGTTCGTAGCATGTTCTTCCTGTGCCTGCCCTCCTTTGGTGGCTAGTGGAGCAGGGTATGTCTCTGGCTTCATCCCAACTCTCTCCCCTATCCCTTTGATGGCTAGTGGTGCGAGTTTGTGATTGCAGCTGGCTCCTATGAGGAGCAGGATGGGGAAGGGAGAGGGAAAGCTTCCAACCCCCCATCCCCCTTGCGCACCTGAGCAGAGGCAGCCACAATCTGGTCCTAATTGCCTAAATGTCCACCGCATCTCTGCAAACTCTCTGTCTGACTTGGATTTGCTACAAATCCTCCTGGGTTTTCTCTTTTAAACTTAAAATGATCAGTGGATTCTTTGTTCTTGGTGGGGGGGAGGAATCTAGATCGTGTCACAACTGTCATAAGTTTACAAAAGAAACTGTCGTCTGGTCTCAATTTTCAGAAACAAGCCTGAAAATTAGGCGAGATGGTCATAACATAAGAACATAAGAACGGCCGTACCGGGTCAGACCAAAGGTCCATCTAGCCCAGTATCCTGTCTACCGACAGTGGCCAATGCCAGGTGCCCCAGAGGGAGTGAACCTAACAGGCAATGATCAAGTGATCTCTTTCCTGCCATCCATCTCCACCCTCTGACAAACAGAGGCTAGGGACACCATTCCTTACCCATCCTGGCTAATAGCCATTAATGGACTTAACCACCATGAATTTATCCAGTTCTCTTTTAAACGCTGTTATAGTCCTAGCCTTCACAACCTCCTCAGGTAAGGAGTTCCACAAGTTGACTGTGCGCTGCGTGAAGAAGAACTTCCTTTTATTTGTTTTAAACCTGCTGCCTATTAATTTCATTTGGTGACCCCTAGTTCTTGTATTATGGGAATAAGTAAATAACTTTTCCTTATCCACTTTCTCCACATCACTCATGATTTTATATACCTCTATCATGTCCCCCCTTAGTCTTCTCTTTTCCAAGCCGAAGAGTCCCAGCCTCTCTAATCTCTCCTCGTATGGGACCCTCTCTAAACCCCTAATCATTTTAGTTGCCCTTTTCTGAACCTTTTCTAGTGCTAGAATATCCTTTTTGAGGTGAGGAGACCACATCTGTACACAGTATTCGAGATGTGGGCGTACCATGGATTTATATAAGGGCAATAATATATTCTCTGTCTTATTCTCTATCCCCTTTTTAATGATTCCTAACATCCTGTTTGCTTTTTTGACCGCCTCTGCACACTGCGTGGACATCTTCAGAGAACTATCCACGATGACTCCAAGATCTTTTTCCTGATTCGTTGTAGCTAAATTAGCCCCCATCATATTGTATGTATAGTTGGGGTTATTTTTTCCAATGTGCATTACTTTACATTTATCCACATTAAATTTCATTTGCCATTTTGTTGCCCAATCACTTAGTTTTGTGAGATCTTTTTGAAGTTCTTCACAGTCTGCTTTGGTCTTAACTATCTTGAGCAGTTTAGTATCATCTGCAAACTTTGCCACCTCACTGTTTACCCCTTTCTCTAGATCATTTATGAATAAGTTGAATAGGATTGGTCCGAGGACTGACCCTTGGGGAACACCACTAGTTACCCCTCTCCATTCTGAGAATTTACCATTAATTCCTACCCTTTGTTCCCTGTCTTTTAACCAGTTCTCAATCCACGAAAGGACCTTCCCTTTTATCCCATGACAGCTTAATTTACGTAAGAGCCTTTGGTGAGGGACCTTGTCAAAGGCTTTCTGGAACCTCTTCAGGAACCCATCTCACAACCATCTGTTACAGCGGGGAGTAAACCACCTCCTGCAACTAGGTGCTGTAGAACCCGTACCTGCCAAGGACAGGGGGAGCGGGTTTTATTCACACTTTCTCACCCAGAAGAAAACAGGCGAATGGAGGCCCATCTTGCACTTGCACAAGTTAAACAAGTTTGTCAGAACACAGCGCTTCAAGATAACCCTAGCAACCATAATCCCAGCATTGGAGAGAGGAGATTGGCCCTCGACCTACAAGACGCCTATTTCCACATCACTATTCATCCGGCACACAGAAGGTTCTTCCGATTCATGCTTGGGAACCTTCACTACCAGTACTGAGTGCTCCCATTCGGATTATCCACAGCCCCATGAGTATTCTCCAAAGTCCTCGCCATCGTCGCAGCACACCTTCGCAGACAGGGTGTGATAATATTTCCTTACCTAGACAACTGCCTCCTAAAAGCTTCCACGTACCAGGCTGCAGTCAACGCCCTTCACATCACTACTACTCTGTTTACAAAATGAGGGTTACATATCACCTTTCAGAAATCCACCCTAATTCCAACCCAACAGTTGGACTTTATAGGGGCAGACCTAGACTGCACCACGGCATCGGCATGCCTCGACAACGCTTTGTTACCCTAACGAACCTCATTACAATGATAAAAAAACAGCCCACAAACGTCCACCAGAATGTGCCTACAACTCCTTGGGCACATGTCAGCCACCACGTTTGTTGTAAAGCACGCCAGGCTTCGTATGAGGTGTCTACAAACCTGGCTTCGTACTGGCTATACTCCCCACAAGCGCTCCATCCACAGACTACTGACAATGCCCAGCGGGGTAAAAGACTCACTCACATGGTGGACTAAACAAACGAACGTTTGTACAGAAGTTCCGTTCCAATGACACACCCCATCGGTAACGATCACCACGGACGCCGCCCTCGTGGGATGGGGAGCACACTTGGTCTGGTGGTCCCTTGCAGAATCCACCCTACACATAAATCTATTGGAACTCAGGGCGGTTCGCAATGCATGCCACCACTTTCTGCCACTGATATGCATCAAGACTGTCCAGATCCTCATGGACAACTTGGCCACTATGTTCTACATAAATTGCCAAGGCAGAGCCCGATCTTACCTACTCTGCGCAGAAGCAGTTCACCTCTGGGAATGATGCATCTCCAACAACATAGATCTCATTGCAGCCTACTTACCGGGAAGCCAGAATGTCACAGCAGATGACCTAAGCAGAAACTTCTCTCACAAATGCACAAATGGGAACTGGACCCAGGAATCCTGAAAACTGTCTTCCTCCAATGGGTTTTTCCCTCAGTAGACCTTTTTGTAATGTATCACAATGCCAAATGCCCACTATACTGCTCCCGGGCAGGACTTGGACACAATTCCCTGGGGGACGCTTTCCTCATGAAATGGGAAGCCCCCTTGATGTATGCCTTCCCCCCAACTCCACTATTGAGCCGCGTACTCAAGATCAAGGACAAATCCAGAATAATTCTAATTGCACCAAGATGGCCCAGACAAATGTGGTTCCCATACCTGAATGAGATGGCCGCAAGACTGCCACAGACCCTTCCCCTTGTGCCTCACTTGCTGACACAGGATGCCTCTGCCACCCCAACATTCCAATTCTCCGTCCCAAGGCGAGGCTAACCCATGGATGATGAACCTAGAGTCATGGTGTTCCAGGGAAGTACAGGATATCTTATCGAACAGCCGACGACTCACTACATGGAAAACATACGCGCACAAGTGGAAATGCTTTTTCATATGGTGCAGAGACATACAAGTTACCCCACAATCAGCACCACTACCCACAATACTCGAATACGTGCTGATGCTCAAAAAATCTGGCCTTTCCATTAGTTCACTCAGAGTGCCCTTATCTGCCATTACCACTTACCACTCTAAGGTAGATGGACTCACTGTCTTTGCCCACCCTCTAACTAAACGCTTTCTCAAAGGCATACAGAATACTTATCCCGCACTGAGAGACCCAACCCCTATGTGGGACCTCAACCTTGTTCTCTGTACTCCTATGGGCAAACCCTTCGAGCCACTAGCTACTTGCTCACTGTTACACTTATCCATGAAGGTCGCCTTCCTAGTGGCAATCACGTTGGCAAGGAGGGTGGGAGAACTGGGTGCTCTAATGGTAAACCCACCCTATACCATATTCCTCACGGACAAGGTAATCTTGCGTCCACATCCAAAATTTATACCCAAGGTTGCCGCCTCCTTTCATCTCAACCAAACCATCTACTTACCTGTATTCTTCCCAAAGCCGCATGCCGACAGCAGGGAAACGTCCCTTCACACGCTGGATGTTCGTAGAGTGCTTGCGTTCTATATAGAAAGAACAAAGACATTCAGAAAATCATCCTAATTATTTGTATCCACAACAGAACATTCCCATGGCCAAACCATTTCCAAACAGCGACTCTTGAAATGGATCTCTGACTGTATCTGATTCTATCAAAAACACGATCTGGAACCTCCTTCCAGGACTTCACACGCACTCTACCAGAGCTATATCCACATCAGTAGCTTTTCTCAAAGACGTACCTATCATTGACATTTGTAAAGCAGCTACCTGGGCATCAGCCCACACATTTACCAAACATTACGCCTTAGAGCAACATTCAGCTGCTGATGCTCACTTCGGACGATCCGTGCTATCCACCGTGCATTCAGTAACTCCGAAGCCCCTCCCCTGCAAAGAGGGGCACTGTTCTACAGTCACCTAAAGCGGAGCACCCACAGGGACACACCGTGAAGAAGAAAAGAAGGTTACTCACGTTGTGCAGTAACTGAGGTTCTTCGAGATGGTTGTCCCTGTGGGTGCTCCACTACTCTCCCTCCTCCCCTCTGCTTCGGAGTTTCTCTTCGATCCTCTGGGGTAGAGAAGGAACTGGAGGGGGTAGCCGCTCGGAGTGGCAAACCAGGGCACTGCTACTGCAAATCTCCGACTAGAAGCACAGGGGCGCACAAACACCTAAAGTGGAGCACCCACAGGGACAACCATCTCGAAGAACCTCAGTTACTGCACAAAGTGAGAAACCACCTCCTCTCTCCCAGATGCCCAGAGAGGAGGGAGAGTGCCTAGGTCAAGCAGCTAGTTGGGATACTGTATATAGTAAAGGAAACCCTGTGTGTTCCCACTCTGCCCGTGTGAACACTCTTAGTTCCCCTATTGTGCCACATGAAGTTTTGGCACGTCTGTCGGTGCTGTGACAAGACCATTGACAAGAAAGGGTCCAGCCAGAGGAGTGACTGGAATGGCTCTGACAGCAGCCTTTGCTCAGCCAAAGGTGGTTTGTGTTTAAAGTGAGAATTCGGTGGATAAATTGCTTTTCTGTTTTTATAGCCTGTTGCACCAGCAACTGGAACAGCTGTGAACTAGCTTAAAGGCAGCTCCTGTCAGGGGTGGCTCTTCTGGTCAGCAATTCACGTCTGTCTGCTGGGGTGCGAATTGAACAGGGCTGTCTCTCCCCGACAGGGCCGCCAGCCGAACATCTCGGCCAAGAAGCTGGAGTCTGCAGCACTGAGCAGCTTTCCCTCCCCAGCACGCATGCTGCCTCGTCTGGGCATCTTACCGAGGCGGCTTTTTCTGTTGAGTTTTGTTTATAGCACTGGGGACAAGGGAAGCAAACTGGGCTCTGTTCCGCCTCCTCCACAAGTGGATCCACTTCTCTCTGGGTTTTGTGGCAGTGATTCGTCTTTTACCCTGGAAACCTGTGACTCCTGAGTCCCTTGGTGCACAGGGCGTGTTGTTTATTCAGCTCTGGAGAGAAAGTGGGGGGATTAATTTTTTTTTTATTTTTTTTTTTTTAGCATTTTTGAAAACGTAAACTGAAGCCGCCTTCTGCATAGATTTGGCCTGTCTTTTTGTTTTTCACCAACTGCTTTTAATAAATAAACTGAAAATTGTTTTTGAATGGGCCAGGGATAGCCACTCAGCTGATGCAACGGCCCCCTCGCCTGCTGTCGCTTCCAGGCCTGTTCACTGCTTATCGAACCTGTTCCTGTGTCTCTGCAGTGACTGTCTCCTTCCACTGCCCAGTTGCTCTTACTGTGGAAAAACGCTTCCTGAATACCCGAGCTGAACTCTTGATTAGAGGAGGAGGGCAGCATGGTCTGGTGGCCAGGGCGCTAGAGACTGGGGTCCTATTCCTGGCTCTGCAACTGACCTGCGGGGTGACAGCCGAGGGCAAGTCACTTCACCTCCCTGTGTCTCCATTTCCCCATTTGTAAAATGGGGGGAGGACACTGGTGTCTCAAAGAAGAGCGAAGTATAATAATCCAAGTGATTTGCTTGTGGTTCTCTTGTCTTCAGATGGGAACGTAGAGACTTGCAAATGGCTGTCTTAATCTTCTACACTATATGCACGGCAGGATCAAGGCAATTCAGGGCCCCAGGCGTGCCACAACGGGTCCCCTAGTACTCCACTCTGTGGGCCCACCCTCATGCCCTGGCTTTGCCCCCACCTAGAATAGCAGCAGCAGGAAGGACCCCTTCCCTCCAGGACTCCTTTCCCTCCCAGAGAGGCGGGGTGGTGGCATGGTGCCCTTTGATGCCCCCCAGGAGCAGCAGAAGGGGCACCCTCCCGTGGGGAATAGCAAGGGTGGCAGAAGGGGTTCCCTTTCACTCTGGACAGGCTGGGGTGGTGGTAGCAAGGGGGAAAGAGAGAGTCTCTAGCGAGGGGGGTGTATTTGCTGTGTAGGGCAGGCTGGGTCCTTTGCACTCTTTACCTTCTGCCACACACACAGCCCTTTGCTGTGATAGGGTGGGTGAGGTCCTTAGAACAGTGGGTCGTGGAACAAACACCCCACTGAGAGGCACAGGACATTTCACCCCTCTCAGAGCTATTGTTTCAGGCTCTTTGCAGACCCAGGCAGGCAGGTCATGTTTTCATGCTGTTCTTCACAGCCTGTAAGATAGAAACTTGCTTTTTATAGTGGAAGCTTAGATTCAGGCCTCATTGCATGACTCTTCCAGGAGCTGGGGCCCGAGGCGTGGGCCTGTGCTTATGATTTAATGCCGCCCTAGCTATGAAGTTATCATAATACTTCAATCTCTCCTGATGCCTTATCTGCCAATTCTTATCAGTATTTGTGTTTGCTCTAGCTTTGCTGTATTCTTCCTAACTGCAGGGGCCAGAACATAGTTCCATGAGTAATTGCACCAGAGCTATGCACAATGGCATCACTTTCTCTCCAGCTATGCATGTGAACATCAGCGTTTGCTTTTTGCAATGGATTTATGCTGCAAACTAGTTTCTTCTAAATCTGCTGCTTTTCAAGCAGCGGTCTCTGTTTTGTGTCCGGGTTGCTTACTTCTCCTTTAATTAGTAAGTATTGATTTTTATTTGACTACCTGTAGCAGGGGCGGGCAAACTTTTTGGCCTGAGGGCTGCATCCGATTTCCAAAATTGAATGGAGGGCTTGTTAGGGGAGGCTGTGCCTCCCCAAACAACTAGGGGTGGCCCAGCCCGGCCCCCTATCCGACTCCCCCACACACACACACTTCTCGCGCCCTGATGGCCCCCCAGGACTCCTGCCCCATCCAACCCTCCCCCCCCCCATTTCCTGTCCCCTGATAGCCCCTGGAACCCCTGCCCCTAACTGCCCCCCGCCGCCCCATCCAACCACCCCTTCCTCCCTGTCCCCTGACTGCCCCCCGCCACCCCATCCAACCCCCCCCTCCTTCCTGACTGCCCCCCCAGAACCCCTGTCCCCATTCAACCCCCCTGTTCCCTGCCCTCTGACCGCCCTGACCCCTATCCACAACCCCGCCCCCTGCCCACCACCCTGAACTCCCCTGCCCTCTATCCAACCCCTCCACTCCCTGCCCCCTTACTGCGCTGCCTGGAGCACCGGTGGCTGGCGGCGCTACAGCCGCACCGCCCAGCTGGAGCCAGCCACGCCACCGCGCAGCACAGAGCACCGGGTCAGGCTGCAGCTGTGCTGCTGCACTGCCGCCCAGAGCATTGCACCGGTGCTCCAGGCAGGAACAGCGGGGGAGGGGCTGGTAGGAGGGTCCCGTGGGGAGGGGCTGGTAGGAGGGTCCCGTGGGCCGGATGTGGCCTGCGGGCCGTAGTTTGCCCACCTCTGACCTATAGCCTACTGTGCTCCTCACTCAAAGATCATGCTGCATCTTGGTTGTGTGTGTGTGTGTGTGTGTGTGTGTGTGTGTACACACACTCCTTTCTCTGGGGAAAATCTAGATCTGAATGTAGGTCCATAAAATGTACCGCTTGGTCTTTTTCTCCATTGCCTATCCCTGCTTTTATTGATCACTCTGTTCCTTGTTTGTTCACTACTTCGATAGTCGCCACATAGTTTTCATCTATAATTCCTGAATTCAGAATTCCTTTGTTATGTGATATTAACTGTCTTATGGAAATAGAAACATGGTTATGTCGCTGTCCTGGCATGATCAGCCCACAATGAAGGGAGCGCTGTGATCTGAACCTTTGTTGCTAGACTCTTGCCTGACGCCTGTTCGTCTTGTGTGTGTTTGGTGTTTATTAGTCTTCGGGGTTGGTCCCCCCCGAAGCGCGGCCATTGGACCCCGGAGGGGGGCCCCAGCGGTGGGTGCTGGGTGGAGGACCCCGGAGTGGCCGTAGATCCCGCTAAGCGGCCCTGACAGTGGGTGTTGGGACCCCAGCAGTGGGTGCTGGGGTGGTGTGGTACCCCGCAGCGGCCCAGCAGTAGGTGCTGGGACCCCAGCAGTGGGTGTTGGGGTGGTATTAGGTTGTGTGCCGACGGAAGGGACGAGTGAGGGTCGCGGGATTCCCTTCCCTGTTTCCCTCTTGGAGCCCTAGGTTCCCTCCCTTGCTCAGAGAGCGAGGGAGCCCCGGGAAACCGCCCACGTACTCCTAGGCAGTTGGGCATTCTACCCCGTACCCTTGAGGACGGGCCGGTGCCCTCTGCTGAGGGAGGGGTGTGTGGGGACCAAGCCTTTCCCTGACCTTCCTGTTGAGTGCCCCGCAACCGATTTCCCCCCTCCCCCCCCAGCTGGATTGGCTGTCCGCCCAGGAGCCTGGAGCTTTAGGCTTCCTCCCCCGCTCGGAGAGAGGGGGAGCCCTGGAAACCGCCCGCCGTACCGGAGGCGATTAAGTATCCTATCCCGTTCTCTTGAAGGCGGGCCGGTGCTCTTTGCCGGAAGGGGTGTGTGCGCGACCGCCTTTTCTTCCCAAACCTTTTTGGTGTAAATGTTGGGATAAAAGCACGCTAGAAGGGCACACTGTAAATGTTGCGTGTTAAATGTTGTACCACTTGTCCGCTGTGCTAGCCTATCTGTTAAATTAGCCCTTTGTGGGTGCCTGTCCACTTGGTTGTGGTTGTCTGTCAGGTATCCATAATGGGGGCGCGGGAATCTGAGCGGATTCCCATGCCAGAAAAGGGTACTCCTGCCGCGTACATGTACTCCAATTATGGTCCCTCAACCTGCAAATTTTTAAATAAATGGAATTGGTATACTAGGGATAACCCCAGTTTGCAATTCCCCCCAGACAGGACCTTGGATTATAATAGAGTTTTGCACCTCAAAGGTGCCCTGTTAACATATAAGGTCAGGCAGGACCAGTTAAATGTATATTTTAATTGGTATAAAAATACAGAAAAATGGTACCATACAATTAAAAGAAATAAAAAGGAAATTGGCAAGGGATTTAAATTCAACTAAGCCGGCAAGAAATATTAAGTATCAAAAGCCCCTTACATGTACCCCTCAGACAGTGTCTCCCAGTACTGAGGAAATGTCCCCCTTGCGCCATTTCCCGGGCATTGGCGTTTTGGGTTAGGAGACCTTGGCGTCTGTGCATGCACCTTAGTCTCCCACGGAATTGTATAATTTGCTGTACCCCAGATGGTGTGTATTTGGATGTGCCTGATCTCGCTCACCGTGAGGGCCTGGCAGTTTTGCAGAAAAACACTCTAAAGGAGGAGACCGACCCCAGCCCTTCCTCATTGCAACAGGAACTGCTGGCTAAGGTCCCCCCCCCCTTCATTGCGGGCTGATCATGCCGACCCGGTTGGGCACTTTGGGTCTGCCCAACTAGCTGAAATTCGCTTAAACCCAGCAAGACCCCTTCCCAAAGTGCAGTAGAATCCGCTCTCAAACTAGACCGAGGAAGCAATTTAACCAGTAATCACCTCCTTAATTTAGCTGAAAGTCATTATTCCTACGGTCAGTAAGTGTAACTTCCCCGTTGTACCGTGCTGTTAATGCTGCTGTTCTTCCTACATTTCCCGGACGAGCCCCCAAAACTCTCGTGGAAAAACCACCCTAGGCAATAATTTGATCAAAGACTCAAGCCTGAGGCCCGTTTATTGCGCAAATACATCCCAACGCCTTGGGGGGGTAGCAGAATGGATACTGTGCCCCCCGACACAAAGCTTTGCTCGAGTATATAAAGAAGAAAACCGCAATTACAAGAAACCACAAATACATCACACACTGAGATCATTGATTGCCCTGATTTGGAGTTACCACATGACAAGGGTTAGGGTCTCTGCTGGTACTTTCCAGTGTTTAGCAACCATACCTTCCATGGGGTATCATTACACCATGCAAGTCATGGGGCACAATGATATCATGGCGTAGTTACACAACAGGTATAGGAGAGGGCATGGGGTTATAGATATGCAAGCTCTCGCTTATCGGTTACATTTTTATCTTTTTCAAGCAGCTACAATTATTTCAAAAGCCTATAGCATTACAGATATATTTCAAAACCTTCAGCAACACATATTACAAATAGTTCCTGTTTTCTGGGGCTTTTTGTTGGCCTCCCCGCCCTTCCCCCCCCCCACCCCCCCCGCTCCCTCCTCTCTGGGGACGCAGCCAGTTTGGTTCAGGCTTTGGGCCTGTTAGCTACAAGACAGGCCCCGGGCCCACCAATAAAGGTCCTGACAATTAGGGGGGGCGTGTCTTTTCCTCCACAGTTACCTTACAATGGACACTTTCCCCATTAGCTGAGGCTCCCGGTGGTTGGTATTGCAATTTGCACACTGCAGTGCGTGAAACAATGTTGGTGTCACGTCCAGCTTCGTTACAAGTGGAGTTTCGCTGTTGCTGACTTTATGAAGTGTGTTACTCTGTATAACTGTTCCTTTTTAGACTAAAATAGGGTAATTGCTTTCAGGAATATGCCAAGCAAATCCATTTTTCAAAACTCACACTTGGTGCTCAGATGCATTTCTTCCAAATATTCCGATAATAAAACCCTTACTTTATGGCTTAGTGCTTTGCACAGGTTATACATCTGGCTGATTAGCCCATTGACTCCTTGTTCTTCCTTCAAAACAGGACTTCTTTTTATATTGATCAAATAGCTCTCGTCACCCATGATTTATTTTCAGTCTGTGCGTTCCTCTGATATTCAGATGCATTTTATCAGGACTGTAGCTTGCTATGGATTTTTTTGGTTTTCTTTCATCTTTGGTATTGCCATTTGTTCCTCATCTCCCCAGTTACAGCCACAAACATCTCTGCAGAAGGTTCTTTTTCTTCAGTGCAAATTCTGTAGCCATCTGCAGCACTGGTGCCATTACCTCCTCACCTTCTAAATCTTCTAGCACTCCTAACTTTCCTTTTGCTGTTTTTTAGATCTTTATTTCCGTTGACTCTCTTACACAGCACTGTCACTTCACGCCCTTGGCTCCCTTACATTCTTTGGTGACTTGTTCATCTCTACTTTTCAAACCCTCTTCCACTTCCTATATATTTTTCTCCTCCGTTTTTCTACCAGGAATGCAGGTATTTTAAATCTTCCTTGAACAGAAGTTGTTAGTCACATTCATTACAGGAGAAGCTATACGTCCTAACCAGTCGAAGGAGCCCCAGAGCACAAATATATAGCCCAATTATGGGCGTTTTGCAATCTATTTGTGTAAGACTTCTTTTTGTGCAGTGGTTTTCTTCATTTTATTTTCAACTGCTTTATGAAAGTCGCATTGTTCTAAAAGGGCTGCTCATTACTGTAGCCCTTTCCGTGCTGGAGATTTGGGGCTAAATACTGAACCACTTGGGTGTGTTTGACACCCAGCATTGGAACCACCTCTGGAATAAAAGGCACCAAGGGCTTACTTCACTAGGAACGCACATTGAGGTTAGCTGCATTGCTGTAGCTTAGCTCTCTTTTCCCTAGTGAAGACAGTTTTATACCTTCTAGGGTGTACATCACGTTAGCTAACCTGAATGTATATTCCTAGTGCACACGTACCCAAACTGAAATGCCTATTAAGTCTCCATTCGTCTTTGAGTGATTGCTCATGTCCATTCCAATAGGTGTGTGCGCGCTGCGTGCACAATCGTCGGAAGGTTTTACCCTAGCGGCACCTGTCGGGGCGGCTGTGGAGCCCCCTGGAGTGTGGCGCCTTTATGGCGGTGTATATAGGTCCCTGCCGACCCACTGCTCAGTTCCTTCTTACCGCCAGTGACGGTCGTTGGAGCAACTAGTCTCTTGCTTTGCAAGTGTTTCCTAGCGTTTTTCTGTGTATATAGTTACTTTTCACTAGATTGTGAGTTAGTTTTATTAGTACATTTAAGTTGAGGGGTTCCCCCCGCGATATTTTCCTCCGTCACTGGGGCATGCTGCGGCCCCAGGGGTTTAAGCTGTGCGAGAGGTATGGTAAGCCTATGCCCAAAGGGGATCCACATGCTGCTTGTCTGAAGTGCTTAGGAGAGGGTGTGACAAACTGGGACTGCTCTTAATGTTTCCTCTGAATACTGTAGGGGTGCCTCAGTTTCCCCTATGCATTTGTTAAGTCTCTAGGTGGTAAGATAAGGGGGTGTAATTGTTGCAGAGCAAAGGGCCAGTGTACATAAATGGCCGACACTCTGTCTCCTGGGAACTGATGGCCTGGGCCCTTCCCCCCTGCAAGGTGATAGCTAAAGGTGTTGGAGAACAAAGGAATCAGGTGACCTCCTGGCCTGGGAAAGGGACAAAGCCCAGAGGAGAAGGGGCTGGAGAGCGAGTCTGTTTGGAGCTGACTGGGGACGTGGAGTGAAATGCAGACATGGTTGTCTGGCTCACTGCCCCCCAAAATGGACCCGGCTGAGGGGTCCTGTCCTCTACCTACAAGCTCCGTTTTGGACCATGTTCCTGTCATCTAATAAACCTCTGTTTTGCTGGCTGAGAGTCACGTCTGACTGCGAAGTTGGGGTGCAGGACCCCGCCTGGGCGGACTCTCTGTGGGAAGCACACGGAGGGGCAGAGGAGGCTGAATGCTCCAAGGTCAGACCCAGGAAGGTGGAAGCCATGTGGGCTTCTTGCCCTGAAGACAGTCTGCTCACAGAGAGGAGACTTCACCAGAGTCCTGACTGGCTTCGTAGGGAGCAGTTCCAGAGCATCGCCCCGGGGACTCGGTGACAGAGGGCCATTTGCAAGACAAGAGCACCATTTGCAGAGGATTCAAGCCGAGAACTTGGAGAGAGAGAGAGAGAGAGAGAGAGAGACTATTGCCTCAAGCTCCTCTTAATGGAGTCCGCGCTTTGGCCCCAACCGGCTCAAGAGTTTGCACTGGCAGCCTCAGTGTCTAGCGCACCGGCATCTGTGCGGGACACCTTGGCACCGAGGAAGGACTCGCATAAGGAGCATCGACGCCGCTCCCCCGCGCGGAAGGTCGGCTCATTGGTGCAGCACCATTCGCAATCCCCGGTGCTGCACAAGAAGAAGGCGGCGGAGCGGGGCCGCTCCCCTGCCAAGAATAGTAGGTAGGACTCCAGCGTGGTGCGTCCCACGTGGCCCTCCCCAGGCTTCCGGACTCATCATGCAGGATCACGGCAGACTGCAACACCCCAACCTGGAGTCCCTCCACCTCATGGTGTGGAAACTCCATGGCTGAACCCGCTTGACTTGCAGTGTTTGGACTCTGTTAGGGAAGTTCTGTTGGGAAGCAGGAAACCCTCCACTCGCACAACGTACCTGGCAAAGTACTTCTCCATTTGGTCCCTACAGAAAAGTACACCTTCCTCCCTCCCCCACCCCCCCACCCGCAGCAAGTCTCTATTCCCTTTGTGCTAGATGACCTCTTGTACCCGAAGCAACTGGGACTGGCTATATCTTCTATTAAGGTGCACCTGGCGGCCATCTCTGCCTTCCATCCGGGTGTGGGGGGCAGGTCAGTCTTTGGCAGTCCCATGGTGGGCCGGTTCCTTAAGGGCTTAGATAGGCTTTATCCCCAGGTGAGGCAGCCTGTTCCCCAGTGGGACCTTAACCTGGTTCTTTCCAGACTTATGGGCCCCCCTTTCGAGCCACTGGCAACCTGCCCCTTATCCTACCTCTCTTGGAAGGTGGCTTTTCTGGTGGCCATAACCTCGGCCAGAAGGGTCTCCGAGCTCAGAGCACTTACTTCCGAGCCCCCCCTACATGGTCTTTTACAAAGACAAGAGGATGAAAGGGCTCCCTGTGTCGACCCAGCATATTTAGTCATGGATCACGTCCTGCATCAGAACGTGCTACGACGTAGCTAAAATTCCAGACCCGCTGTTAATGGCGCACTCCACAAGAGCGCAGGCATCATCTGCCGCATTCCTTGCGCAGGTCCCTATCCAAGACATATGTAAGGCAGCAACGTGGTCTTCCATCCTTTATGTTGCACTATGCCATCACCCAACAGACGAGGGACGATGCGGCCTTTGGCATGGCAGTACTCCAATCAGCAACTCGGTGAACTCCGACCCCTTCTCTGTCGAAATTGCTAGGGAGTCACCTATTGGAATGGACATGAGCAATCACTCGAAAAAGAAAAGACCGTTACCCGCCTTTTGTAACTATTGTTCTTTGAGATGTTTTGCTCATGTCCATTCCAAATCCTGCCCGCCTCCCCTCTGTCGGAGTATTCCGGCAAGAATGAACTGAGCAGGCAGTGGGTCAGCAGGGACCTATATAAAGGTGCCATTCCAGGGGGCTCTACAGCCGACCCAACGGGTACCGCTAGGGTAAAACCTTCTGACGATCGTGCATGCGGCGCGCGCGCACACCTGTTGGAATGGACATGAGCAATCACTCGAAGAACAACAGTTATGAAAGGTAGGTAACCGTCTTTTCTTTGGGGAACTCTTTTGTGAGTCTTATGGCTTATCTAAAATCTCCCCCTTGGACACTATAGTACCCTGTTGAGATGATGTTAGGGCCAGGGGAAGAGAGGCTGGCAGCATGGTTGACTTTACCAGTCTAACTTTTCTTCTGTCCACCACAACCAGGCTGGATACTTTTTGTTTTTGCTTTTAGCTGACTAGCTTGCCCCCTGCTCTTGAGTTAATGCATGGATATTACATTGGGTTCAAACATGTACAGTCCAGGAAAAGCTGCCAGAAGTTAATCTCTTGCCTCATGCTTGGACTTTAGATTGACTGACTCAGGTGATGTGGGGGAAGCTGCAGCTGAATGATTTTGTTACTGACTGCTCAGGTATAAAGAGGTCACTGTACTCAAGACACAGAGGGGGACCTGGGAAGAGCAGGACCGTCTCATTCTCACTCCTCTGCAGATCCTGTTACATTTAACCCTTGGGGTTGGCGGTTGGGCCTCCCTGGTGTGATGGCCACCAGTGGGCACCACTTCATGGACTCCGCCAGCCTTCAGCTCTGGGCTGAACCTCCTGGGCTTAACGTTTTCTTATTGTCTTTCAGCTGGATGAAGCCGTAGCCGCCGCTCATCTGGATAAACTGTGCGTGAAGCTGACGAAACTGAGTGACAAGCAGGCCAAGTACCTGGGATTGCCGAAAGAAGGGCCCTTCAAGCCAGACCACTACAGATACTGAGCAGCCGGCGCTACCCAAAGAACAATGTGCAGGGATAAAAATCTTCCAAAGCTCTCGCCCGTGTGCTGGGATTCTGAGAACAAGCCGTTCCCCTTCCCCCTCTCACCACACACCCACACTCTTAAACAGGCATGGAGACTCTAGTAAAGACATCATCCTCTCTTTGAACCAGTTGTTTAGCTAATGCATTAGTCGCGCAGATCCCATACACACCCGTATTGCCTTGTAATGTGAGGGGGGCTGGGTCAGGAGTTCTAAAACAGGGCTCCTGGTCCTTCAAATGTGCACTGCTAGTAACCTGCAGTCTGGATATGGGAACAGGCTTAACCAATAATAGTGAGGGTTAAGCAGTGACTTGTACCAGAGACGATCCCCTGGTTCTGTGCAGTAGTTCATGAAAGCTGGATGGATAAGACGAATACCCAGTGGGCCCTGGAGCATTCCACAGCACGCTGTGTCCCCTGAGGTTAGCGTGACGCTTCTTGGTTCACTTACCCTGGGAGCAGCCTAGCTACTTAATCAAAGATGTTAGTCTGGGAGTCGATTTCCTGGGTCTAGTCCAGCTGCCTCCATCCCTCTATATTCAGCCTCCCCCGTAATTCTAGAGGGGTGTGGATGACTCAGCAGCCTTTTCATTTGTGATGTGATTGGCTCCGAAAGGCTGTCGAAGGGGTGGGTGGAGGGGAGGATATTTGGTTCTCTGAAACCACCAGTAGTGTGCTCCTGCCCTGACTTGGTTTTGTGAAGTGGTGAGGTCTGCTGTATCTTGTGCCTGTCATGGTGTCTTAAAGCGCTTTTATTAAAAACCCACAACTGTGGTCTGATATCGTTCTGGTCCATGTGCTGCGGGAGGGAGAGGTCTTTGTTTCTGTGCCATGGCTGCATCCCTTTTGTCTGTTTGCACTGCCTCACGCAGCCCTCACAACCCACTCTCACTCCTGTGTCAGTGGGCGTCTGCAGGTACTTTTGTTAGCTCTTCATCATAACTAACTCAAACCATTCACGGTGCAGGCCACAGCACGGTGGCTGGGCCGGAGCTGCTGCTCCCAGCTGTAAATCCTTCAGTACTGCTGCCCTTAACCCCGTGCATCTGCCCAGAAGACGTATGAATCTGGAGAACGAGACCTGCTTGCTTGCTGTTGGCCAAGGCAAGCCTTTCTATAGCAGTGGTTCTCAAACTTGGGCCACCACTTGTTCAGGGAAAGCCCCTGGCGGGCCGGGCCGGTTTGTTTACCTGCCACATCCGCAGGTTCGGCCGATCGCGGCTCCCACTGGCCGCGGTTCGCCGCTCCAGGCCAATGGGGGCTGCAGAAAGCGGCGCGGGCCGAGGGACGTGCTGGCCGCCCTTCCTGCAGCCCCCATTGGTCTGGAGCGGCGAACTGCGGCCAGTGGGAGCCGCGATCGGCCGAACCTGCGGATGTGGCAGGTAAACAAACCGGCCCGGCCCGCCAGGGGCTTTCCCTGAACAAGTGGTGGCCCAAGTTTGAGAACCACTGCTATAGAAAGGCTTGCCTTGGCCAACAGCAAGCAAGCAGGTCTCGTTCTCCAGATTCATACGTCTTCTGGGCAGATGCACGGGGTTAAGGGCAGCAGTACTGAAGGATTTACAGCTGGGAGCAGCAGCTCCGGCCCAGCCACCGTGCTGTGGCCTGCACCGTGAATGGTTTGAGTTAGTTATGATGAAGAGCTAACAAAAGTACCTGCAGACGCCCACTGACACAGGAGTGAGAGTGGGTTGTGAGGGCTGCGTGAGGCAGTGCAAACAGACAAAAGGGATGCAGCCATGGCACAGAAACAAAGACCTCTCCCTCCCGCAGCACATGGACCAGAACGATATCAGACCACAGTTGTGGGTTTTTAATAAAAGCGCTTTAAGACACCATGACAGGCACAAGATACAGCAGACCTCACCACTTCACAAAACCAAGTCAGGGCAGGAGCACACTACTGGTGGTTTCAGAGAACCAAATATCCTCCCCTCCACCCACCCCTTCGACAGCCTTTCGGAGCCAATCACATCACAAATGAAAAGGCTGCTGAGTCATCCACACCCCTCTAGAATTACGGGGGAGGCTGAATATAGAGGGATGGAGGCAGCTGGACTAGACCCAGGAAATCGACTCCCAGACTAACATCTTTGATTAAGTAGCTAGGCTGCTCCCAGGGTAAGTGAACCAAGAAGCGTCACGCTAACCTCAGGGGACACAGCGTGCTGTGGAATGCTCCAGGGCCCACTGGGTATTCGTCTTATCCATCCAGCTTTCATGAACTACTGCACAGAACCAGGGGATCGTCTCTGGTACAAGTCACTGCTTAACCCTCACTATTATTGGTTAAGCCTGTTCCCATATCCAGACTGCAGGTTACTAGCAGTGCACATTTGAAGGACCAGGAGCCCTGTTTTAGAACTCCTGACCCAGCCCCCCTCACATTACAAGGCAATACGGGTGTGTATGGGATCTGCGCGACTAATGCATTAGCTAAACAACTGGTTCAAAGAGAGGATGATGTCTTTACTAGAGTCTCCATGCCTGTTTAAGAGTGTGGGTGTGTGGTGAGAGGGGGAAGGGGAACGGCTTGTTCTCAGAATCCCAGCACACGGGCGAGAGCTTTGGAAGATTTTTATCCCTGCACATTGTTCTTTGGGTAGCGCCGGCTGCTCAGTATCTGTAGTGGTCTGGCTTGAAGGGCCCTTCTTTCGGCAATCCCAGGTACTTGGCCTGCTTGTCACTCAGTTTCGTCAGCTTCACGCACAGTTTATCCAGATGAGCGGCGGCTACGGCTTCATCCAGCTGAAAGACAATAAGAAAACGTTAAGCCCAGGAGGTTCAGCCCAGAGCTGAAGGCTGGCGGAGTCCATGAAGTGGTGCCCACTGGTGGCCATCACACCAGGGAGGCCCAACCGCCAACCCCAAGGGTTAAATGTNACTTGGGCCACCACTTGTTCAGGGAAAGCCCCTGGCGGGCCGGGCCGGTTTGTTTACCTGCCACATCCGCAGGTTCGGCCGATCGCGGCTCCCACTGGCCGTGGTTCGCCGCTCCAGGCCAATGGGGGCTGCAGAAAGCGGCGCGGGCCGAGGGACGTGCTGGCTGCCCTTCCTGCAGCCCCCATTGGTCTGGAGCGGCGAACTGCGGCCAGTGGGAGCCGCGATCGGCCGAACCTGCGGCCGCAGCAGGTAAACAAACCGCCCCGGCCCGCCAGGGGCTTTCCCTGAACAAGCGGCGGCCCAAGTTTGAGAACCACTATTCTATAGAACACTCGCGGTTTGGCTCGGGGAGCTGACGCATCGTCCTGTTGTAGGAAAGGCTGTCTGCTCCTGCAGCTGCTTCTGCTTATTCACAGCGGGAAAGCTGCTTGCTGGAAGGGTAGCCGGAGCTGAGAGGATAACAAAAACTTTTAATTTTCTCATTACGAGTGCTCGGTGCTCCCAGTTCATGCTTCATTGTGACTGTTCCACATTTATAGTCCTACACCGTATATATAACATATTCCTTTCCTAAATACAAGGATAGGAAGGAAGAGCCTAAATAAACCGTAACAAACCAAGCTCAACATGTTGAGCTTGTCTACTCTTAAAATCACTGACTCCTAGCTCACGAAGGTGCAGGAGAGAGAAACCTACATCAGCCCTCCAGCACAGTGCCTTCCTAAGGGAAGGAATATCCACCACACAAAGGTGGTAAAGTTGGATTCCTATGCATAATCTCAGCTCCTACTCTGCTTAGGGGCCAAATGTGGAATGGAGCCTCAAAACCAAGATCACCATGGGCATGATTCATTTCTTGCATGAGGTTCTGCAACTTTGTGAATCTGCAAGTTACAGTAGCAGGAAACAAGACCAGCAGGTTTGTATGGAATAGAATAGGGCTGGAGCACCCAAAGAAAAACATTAGCGGATGCTTAGCATCCACTGGCAGCTAGCTCCCTCCCTCCTTGCACCTCCCACCTGCTGGCGGCCCTGCCAATCAACTCCTACCCCTCCCAATGCCTCCCGCCCACCGCAATCAGCTGATCCACAGCTTGCAGGAGGTGCTGGGCGGGAGGGGGAGGAACGGGTGGGGTGTGCTTGGGGGAGGGGGTGGAACTGGGTGGGAAGAGGTGGGGTGCGGCCTTGGGGGAAAGGTTGGGTGGGGGCGGGGCCTGGGGCAGAGCAGGGGGTTGAGCACCCCCGGGGCCTGGAGGAAGCCTGCGCCTTTGTGTGAGTTTGACAAATCTCAAAGGAGGAGGGTCTTAATTATTCCCACTTAAAAACATAGACCTTTGTTCAACTAAGTCTTTAAGTAGATGCTTAACTTAAAGCTCAGGAGTACTGCCTTGCTCAAGTGCTTTACTGATCCAGGGCCTCAACTTCAAGATGAGTGGTATGATTTAGTGGTCTGGACTGTAGCATCCAGGGCCTGCTGAGTTCTGCTCTTAGCTTGGAGGTTTCTCTGTAACCTTGGTTACCTTATGTACCCCTATTTTGCAGCTGGAAAAGCACAGGTAGAGACTCACACTTCTTCTTCTTGTGCTTGTTCACGTCCATTCCACATTAGGTGTGCACGCGCTGCGTGCACGAGCGTCAGAAACTTTTCCCTTAGCGGTACCCGTTGGGCTGGCGGGGCCCCCGCCTGAGCAGCGCCACTGCGCCGTGCATATATACCCCCGCTGGCCCGACCCCCTCCAGCTCCTTACCGTCCATGGCAGCGTTGGAACAACCTCTTGCTCTCGTAGGAGAAGCAATCCCTTAGCTGTAGAGTACTTAGCTGCTATCAGTTCGTTAGCATTCTATTGTTGTGGACACTTGATAGATTAGGTGCTTGGAGGCTTCCAGCACCTGCCCCGGGCCGGGGGGCATACCGCAGGCCCACGGGTTTAAGGCTTGCGCCACGTGCCGCAAGCCTATGCCGGTTAGTGACCCCCACGATTCCTGTCTACGTTGCCTGGGGGAAGCTCACCAAACAGAAAGGTGTAAGATTTGCAAGGCGTTTAAGCCTAGAACAAAGAGAGAGAGAGACTTTCACTTGAAGCAGTTGTTGATGGAGGCAGCGCTGCAGCCATCGGGACCGGAGCGCCCGACACCGGCTCTAGCCTCCTCGGTGTGGAGTGCCCTGGAATCGTCAAGAGACCTGGTGCCGGACAAGCACTGCAAGCCGTCGGTCCCGGAGAAAGGTAAGCCCCGGCACCGCTCATCCTCCCCGGTGCGGCCCAAGGCCAAACCAAAAGAAGGGCGTGGATGTTCCCCACAAAGGAGACCGGCGCCATCTAAGGGCCTGGGCACCGGAAAGAGCGGGATGGACATTGTACCGGCGCCTGCACCGGCGCCACAAGTCCCTCTGAGTCCGGTCATAAGTGAGGACGATGGGCTCGAGGGAGTAATGGATCAGCCCTCCACGCCTGACACCTTTGAGGCGGCAAAGGACCTCATTGGGTTGTCGGCGGTGAGCCCCCTCCCGATCAGGGAGAAGCCTCCGGCACCCGGGCCCGCGGTGCTGTCGAGGGGAAAGCCGGCAATGGTGAGCCATTCGAGGTCACTGTCCCGGCATCGCTCCCGGCGTTGGTCCCGGTCGAGCGTCGAGTCTGCGGACTCTGTTACCCTTGACACAGAGGGAAGCCTTGGTACCGGAGGTGAGTCAGCGCACGGGGCTGGTGCAAGGGACCCGACGCTCTCCGACACCCTCCAGAGACCGGCACCAGGAGAAGGCAAGCCGACCATCACCAAAGCCTTCCGGAAGTCACCGGTCCCACTCCTGATCGGCAAGAAGCCACTCGTCGACCTCCCGCCAGCACAGATCATCGGCACCACTGTGGCCTTCACGCTCGACATCGCCAGTATCCGGCGCCAACTCGGGCCGGTACAGTTACCCGCACCAGGCACTGGACAGCAAAGAACACCTGGCTGGATGGCAACCCAAGTGGGGACCGCCGGGACACTGGCCCTTCTGGACCCCCTGGGCCTACCACCAGCAGCAAGGGGCTCCCTCCAGGGCCAGCTACTCGGTGTCCCGGTCCCTGCACTGACGCTCCTCCGTGCGGGAAGCTACAGTGTCCAGACCGCCTGCGCCGTCGCCGAGCAAGAGACCGGAGAAACCAGCACCGAGTCCGGTGCCGCCCCAGGGTCAGCTGTCCGGGCCCAAGCTGGAAGCCCCTCCTTCGGGGGAGGGGGACCAAGGGGACCAGCAGGAGGAAGCAGAGCAGCTGCTGACCTCCTCATCATCCCCAGATGAAGTGGTGGCAGGCACAGCGGTATCAGGACCTCCACCAATAGACCACAGAGCCCACCAAGAGCTACTGCGTAAAGTTGCTCATAACTTGGGGTTACAGGCCGAGGAGACGGTGGAGCAGGAGGACCCCATGGTGGACATCCTGAACCCAGAGGGTCCATCCAGAATAGCGCTTCCGCTTATTTAGACCATACAGTCGAACTATAAGACTATATGGCAGACCCCGGCCTCCAGCACCCCAACAGCCAAAGGGGTGGGACGCAAGTACTTCGCCCCGTCAAAGGGGTACGACTTCTTGTTTTGCCACCCAAGCCCATGTTTCCTGGTAGTCTTGGCGGTAAATGAGAGAGAGCGCCATGGGCAGTAGGCCCCGGCCCCTAAGGCCAAGGAAGTGAAGCGCCTGGACCTGTTTGGCAGGAAGGTGTATTCCTCAGGGGGCCTCCAGTTGAGGATTGCTAACCAACAGGCCATCCTCAACAGGCATAACTTCAACTCCTGGGCGGCAGTGGGGAAGTTTAAGGACACCTCCCGCATAGTTCCCAACAGGAGTTTACGGCGCTGGTGGACGAAGGCAAGGCCACAGCGAAGACCTCTCTCCAGGCGTCCTTGGATTCAGTGGACGCGGCGGCCAGGACAATCGCGTCTGGCGTGGTCATGCGATGTTCAGTGTGGCTGCAGGAGTCAGGTCTGCTGCCTCAGGTCCAGAAACTCGCTCCAGGACCTCCCCTTCGAAGGGTCTGGGCTCTTTTCAGACTAGATGGATGCAAAGCTGCATAGCCTCAAGGACTCGAGGGCCACACTCAAGTCGCTGGGTATGTACACCCCGGTGACCCAAAGAAAGCCCTTCAAGCCGCAGCCTCCTCCTCAGCGTCACTACCAACCTCGTCCTAGGCAGGAGCCCTACCGCAGGCGAAATGGGGATAACAGGAGGCGACGCAATAATAATAACAATAGCTCCAATAGGCCAGGCTGGAGCCAAGGCCAACATAAGTCTCAGCCCGACCCTAAACCAGGCTTTTGAAGATGCGCTTGAGGACAGTGTACCAGACCAATCATCGGATCCATCCCCTTGTTTCCTGGACCGCCTGTCCCGCTTCTCCTGTGCGTGGTCCAGTATTATGTCGGACCGCTGGGTGTTACGCACGGTGCAAAGCGGTTATAGGCTGCAGTTCTCCTCCCTGCCTACCCCCCACCCCCCTTCCCCGTCCCACGAGCACCTCCTGGAAAAGGAGGTTCGCATGCTCCTAGAGGCGGGGGCGGTACAGTTGGTACCAAAGGACCTAAGAGGGAAAGGGTTCTACTCCCGCTACTTCCTCATTCCCAAGGCCAAAGGAGGCCTTCATCCCATTCTGGACCTGCGCGGGCTCAACAAGTTCCTGGTCAAGGCCCGGTTCCGCATGGTCTCTCTGGGCACCATCATCCCTTCCCTGGATCCGGGGGACTGGTACGCTGCCCTCGACATGAAGGATGCGTACTTTCATATCGCCATCCACTCGGTGCATCGCCGATTCCTGCGCTTCACTGTGAACCAAGAACATTACCAGTTCACGGTTCTCCTGTTTGGCCTAGCTACGGCCCCACGGGTGTTCACAAAATGCATGGCGGTGGTAGAGGGTTCGAGTTTACCCATACCTCGACAACTGGCTCCTGGTGGGCCGGTCTGAAGAGGAGGTTCGGTCCCAGGTGCAAGTGGCCCTGAGACTATTCCGCATGCTGGGGCTCCTGGTCAACGTCCCCAAGTCCACCCTCATTCCAATGCAGAGAGTGGAATTCATAGGGGCGGTCCTAGATGTGGTACAGGCAAAGGCGAGCCTCCCAGTATCACGATTCCTGGCCATCCAGCAAGCAGTGAATTCCCTGTGCCAGTTTCCCACTACAACGGCCAGATGCCTGAGGCTGCTGGGCCACATGGCAGCATGCACGCATGTGGTCAAGCATGCCAGACTGAAACTCAGGACGCTGCAGGCTTGGCTCGCCCATGTATACTGCCCAGGCAGGGACCCCCTGGACTTGGTAGTGACAGCCCCGAGGGAAGTGTTGGACTCCCTACAGTGGTGGCTGTCCCAGACCGTGGTTTGCAAAGGCATCCCCTTTGCTGCACAACAGCCGGACCTGACACTTGTAACGGACGCATCAGACCTCAGGACTCAGGGCTTGTGGTCGGGAGTGGAGCGGTCGCTCCATATCAATGTGAAGGAGCTCAGGGCGGTTCATTTAGCTTGCCAGATCTTTCACGCCACTTTGAGTGGTCACAGCGAGACAGTTCTGACGGACAACATGACCGCCATGAGGCTCTCCTCCTCTGGAACTTCTGCATAGCCCACGCCATTCACCTCGAGGCGTCACATCTCCCGGGGGTGCGGAACGAACTAGCGGACCACCTCAGCAGGTCGTACGGCATGCACGAGTGGATGCTCAGAGTGGACGTTGTGTATTCGCTCTTCCGCAAGTGGGGGTTTCCCCGGGTAGACCTGTTTGTCATCCTCATCGCCCCGGCCTGGCCCCGCCAGCACTGGTTCACCACGTTCCTGGAGCTATCGGTGGAAGCCCCGGTAACCCTGCCCCTACACCAGGACCTCATCACGCAGGATGGAGGGCGGCTTCTCCACCCCGACCTGCAATCACTGCATCTGATNATTCTAGAGTACCTACTGCACCTGAAGCAGCAGGGGCTGGCCCCGTCCTCGATCAGGGTGCATCTGGCGGCCATCTCCGCCTTCCACCTGGGGTTTTCAGGGGGCTCGGTGTTCTCCCACCCAATGGTGGGGCGGTTCCTTAGAGGACTGGAGAGGGTGTTCCCTTACTCATGCCCCCCAGTTCCCCCATGGAATCTCAACTTAGTCCTTTCTCAGTTCATGGGGCCCCCGTTCGAGCCCCTTGCTACCTGCTGGGCACTCATCTCGGAGCCGCCATATACAGTATTTCATAAAGACCAGGTGCAGCTCCGCCCACACCCCAAGTTCCTCCCAAAGGTGGTCTCACAATTCCATCTAGGCCAGGACATTTGTCTGCTGGTGTTTTTTACCAAACCCCATGCGGACCCAAGTCTCACCGCAGTCTGCACTCCCTGGATGTCCGCCGAGCGTTGGCGTTCTACTTGGAGCGCACAAGCCCTTTTGTAAATCCACACAGCTGTTTGTGGCCGTGGTGGAAAGGATGAGAGGCCTCCCGGTGTCGGCGCAGCGAATATCCTCCTGGATTGTGGACTATATTCGGGCGTGTTATGACCTTGCAGGTGTTCCAGCCCCGGCAGTCACGGCCCACTTGACCAGGGCGCAAGCAGCTTCAGCGGCTTTCCTGGCACAGGTCCCGGTCCAGGAGATCTGCAGAGCAGCCACCTGGTCGTCGGTGCATACCTTTACGATCCACTACGCAGTCAACCAGCAGGCCTGAGAGGACGCAGCGGTTGGCGTGGCGTCCTCCGATCAATTGTTCCATGACTCCTACCCTCCTCCAAAGGTAAGCTTGTGATTCACCTAATGTGGAATGGACGTGAACAAGCAATCGAAGAAGAAAAAACGGTTACCTACCTTTTCGTAACTGTTGTTCTTCGAGATGTGTTGTTCACGTTCATTCCATCACCCGCCCTCCTACCCCTCTGTCGGAGTCGGCAAGAAGGAACTGGAGGGGGTCGGGCCAGCAGGGGTATATATGCACGGCGCAGTGGCGCCGCTCAGGTGGGGGGCCCGCCGGGTACCGCTAAGGGAAAAGTTTCCAATGCTCGTGCACGTGGCGCGCGCACCTCATGTGGAATGGACGTGAACAACACATGTCGAAGAACAACTGTTACGAAAAGGTAGCCATTTTTTTACTGTTCTGGGGTGTTAGGGCTTTAGAAGGCAATAACAAAAAACCTGATAGAGCTGCTCCCTGTTGTTCGTGTCTAGATTAGCCGGGTTTAATTTCCCAGCATGATCGCTACTAACTCATGGCTTCTAAAGGGGTCATGGTGTATGTGTAATGGGCGAGAAACAAGTCCTGATCATCACCATGCCTAAACAAATCAGCGCTCCTTTTTCCTGAATTCCTACTGCTTGCAGCCATAAAGTGCTGAGTCCAGCTGGCTCTGATGGTAGCAGAAGTGGCCCAAGTCTTCTCTCTGCTAGAAGAAGGCAACTCCTGCTGTGTCAGTTCAGTGTGAAATACTGTACGCTGAGCTGCCAATACCACTTCCATTCTGCAGGCTCTGTCCCAAGCACTGGCCAGGCCTGTCCCTTAGTTTAGGAGAGCTAATGAGATCACAGGCTGATGTGCTACTTGGAACTTGCCTTTGCCTCCCTGCGTATTCAAGGAACATAGAAGGGTGAAAGAGAAATCAACTGTCCTTTATTTTTTACATTATGTTTCTTGTCCTTTTTCCTGGGGGTCAGTGATATTTTTTTTTAAAGGTGAGGGTAGTACAATGGTTTTCAGGCCTCTCAATAAGAAATGCTGGTTCGGCCCCTGCTGATAGCCAGGATGAAAACCTGCAGAGAGGAAAGTGCACTGCAAAGGTGATGAAATAGGAAATTTTTTGGTATTCATGCTTTGTTACATACAAGGACAGCGCCCAGGGCCCCTATTCTAAGCAATTCACTGCTTGAAATGACTGAGAGAAGGCAAAAGCACATTGAGCCAGGGAAGGAGGCAGGCTGGATTCATGTTAAATTAATTAACATATCACCTGAAACTGATCAAAGCATGAATGCCCGGATGTAGGTACCTCAAGGCTGGTGCTGACGCTTATGGCACTGATGTTGCCTCAGAAGGTGGCAAAGTCCTGATAGAGGTGTGTGACGGGGTACACCTGCCCTGCACTGGGCTGGAAGGAGTTAACCCCATACTATGGAGCAGGGGTCGGCAACCTTTCAGAAGTGGTGTGCCGAGTCTTCATTTATTCACTCTGATTTAAGGTTTCGCGTGCCAGTCATACATTTTAACGTTTTTAGAAGGTCTCTTTCTATAAGTCTATAATATATAACTAAACTATTGTTGTATGTAAAGTAACTAAGATTTTTAAAATGTTTAAGAAGCTTCATTTAAAATTAAATTAAAATGCAGAGTCCCCTGGACCGGTGCCCAGGATCCGGGCAGTGTGAGTGCCACTGAAAATCAGCTCGCGTGCCGCCTTCGGCACACGTGCCATAGGTTGCCTACCCCTGCTACGGAGGAAGGAAGTCATGCCCCCTCTTCCCTGCTGGGTATGCTCTTACTGGAACTACAGTATAAAAGGGAGCAGCTTGGCCTGGCCTGACTGAGGAGGAGAGAAGACGTGTGTTGCAGGCTCCTGCCCTGAAGCTGTTGGAGTCCCAGACCTCAGAGGCCAGGCACACGGAGACCCAGGCGAATATCCAGCTGTCCACAGAAGCCCACGAGGGGAAGGAGTCGTCGGGAACTTTGCCTTCCAACTACCCTGGAGAACCTGAGGACCTGTGAACTATGGAGCAGGAAAACCAGGTAGGAAGTAGCCCAGGGAGACCAGATATTGATCTGGTTGTGGTACCAGGAACAGTGTCAGTGTGTTTCAGAGAGATCCCCACTGACTCGGTGGCAGATACGATCACCGCTGATAAGGTCCTGGGTTGGGACCCAATGGAGTAGGGAGGGCCTGGGTTCCCCTATCCCAGCTGCCAACCCACCCCTGGGTGGCAGCCCACCCCCCTTTGGTCACTGGGCCATACTGTCCAGTGTGCAAGGGCAGTCCTAGCTGTGCTGAATCTTAGAACAGCCCCATAGGCTCCAGCCATTGTGCCACGCTGCCCTGGGCTATAGGGCCACCTCATAGATCTAGGCCATGCTGCCCTGAATCTAAGGACAGTCCGTCTGACTGAGACCATTAGGCTATACCGGCCTGAGAGGAAGAGCGGTTAGCTGGACTTGGCCACAGGGCCATAACGCCCACAGCGGTGACAGGGTATACCTGCCCTGCGACAAGGTGGCTGCTATCCTCTTCTGCACCATGCCTGTCTCTGCCTGGGACTGCACTTGGCATTCCTGACCATTCTGTGGTGGTTCATTGCAGGCTCAATGCAGCCTTACCGAGTGGAAAGGCAGAGTCTGGGCTCTGCATGTGGGGAGAGGAATCTGACCCCCTCTTCCCACTCTCCCTTCCACCTCTAGGGCCCATAACTGGAATCTTTTGAAGCCTTAGTAAACCAAGCATCGGTGGGGAATATCTGGACATGGAAAGGGAACCTCTGGTTTGAATCCAGAGCAGATTGGCACAACCCTGTATGCTTCTGAGGTAGGCATAGGTGCTAGAACTAGGGGTGCTGGCTTGAAGTGGTTTCCATTATATACAGGAATTACAGTTTGGTTCAATGGCTCTCAGCGCACCCACACACCCACCCCTCCCACTATACAAATTGTCCCAGCACATCTGGAGGTAGGAGTCACTTCCACACAGTAAACTGCATGGAGATTAGTATCAGGGGCCCTATGCAAGCCCCCTCACAGTCCCTAGTGCAGGGGCTGGGCCCAGGGCAGGCACTATAGTGCTGCCATGCTCCTGGTGGGCTGTTGTAACTTAGGCAGCCCAGGAAGCTGCTCCGAGTTATGCTAGCACAGCACTGTTTCAGCCCCTGGCACGTCCCAGAACTGGGAAGATGCAAAGGTGGCCATCCTCCCTTCCCGCAGGCTGCCTCCAGGAGGCTCACAGCACAGAGCCCTTGCCCTGCAGCCCGACTTTTTTGCAGGAGAGATGGAGCATCAGCAGTGCAGGGTGAGGAAAGACCTTTCACGCTAGAACTACTCCATTACATCAACCACGGAGGATTCAGAGAGTCATGGGGTTTGGCAGCTGGGATGTTTTGGGCCCATTTGAGCCCTCAAACGTAACTGAATCATGGAAGAAGCAGGTGGTCTTGTTGTAGTTAAATCATTAACCGATGCTTTGGCATGGCCTCCTTGCCCATGTTTGAATATGGAGGTCAGAGAACCACTAAGCACCCCCCAGGGAATGGATGTCAGCACTTTCTGATAAATAGCACTCCACAGCACTTTCCCATGGAACAGCCTCTCAAACTTCCTGGGACAAAAAGTTTGAATTATCCCTTCTGAAATCCTATGTCCCTTCTGGGAACCCCCAATGTCAGCATAAAAAGCACTACTACTACTACTACTCCAACAGGCCGCCCTGTGTTAATGATGCAGCTATTTGGGAACAAAGTGCCATGGTTTTGTGGTTTACTTACTGTTAGGGTGTTAATTGCCTGTTTCAAAATAGCGAGACAAGGTGGTTGAGGTAATACCTTTTATTGGAGCAGCTTCTGTTAGTGAAATAAACAAGCTTTTGAGCTACACAAAAGTTGATCCAATAGAAGATATCACTTCATCCACCTTGTCTCTAATGTCCTGGGACCAACACGGCAAACAAACTCTCCTAATAGTTTTGTTTACTGCTGTGTGGTTTTTGGTAGGGTGTTTTCAAAGGTTTTTTCTTTGTCTTCTACAGTAATTTTTAGCTTTCAAAAACAAATTAAAAATTTTGGAACACCCTCCAAACTAAACCTTCTAGCCCCAGAATAATCTAGAGAGAGTGCCAACATAATCATTCGCTTTACTGTTGCTGGGATTTCAAGCCAATGTGGGAAATCCCACAGAGAGTCTGTTCGTAGGCAGCGCCCAGTCTGACTGGTACGGAGAAGCATTCCGAAGGGTTGAGGTTTGCCCCATCCCTAGTGAAATGCCTGGAGGTTTCTTGTGTGGATTTACTGGTGGGGGTTGATAACCAGAATCTTTACACTGGCCTACAGTGGATTCAGTTTGTTGCTACTTTATTTACTACTTGCTGTAGAGCTGTCAGCCAGTTTTCACAATTCTTCCAGAATNGTTGATAACCAGAATCTTTACACTGGCCTACAGTGGATTCAGTTTGTTGCTACTTTATTTACTACTTGCTGTAGAGCTGTCAGCCAGTTTTCATAATTCTTCCAGGACAGAAAATGCTGGGATGGGTCTGGAAATCACACCCATGGCTGTATCCTGAGACCCTGCCACAGAAGGTATGCAACACAGGTGTTTGTTTTTACTTGTGGGGGTTAGACAACCCCTGGATCCCTTCTGCGACCTGCTTATGCTTCCCTACACCAGCTGTTCTCAATCTAGGTCTCCTCATAGGCCTGATCAGGAGCATGAGCCAATCAAGGTGGCCTTGTGTGACTAGGACCTTCAAACCCCAGACCAGCCAGAGAGGGTATCTAGGCCAGAAATCTGGCTTCTAGTGCTTAGCCATTGGCTGTTTGGTAGCATCGCCCCAGAAGCCCTCAAGCCCTTGAGGTAAGAAAGAGACCATCTTGTTAAAGAGCACGTTTTTAGAAATCAGGCAAACATGGAAGGGAAACACAGATTCCTTCACCACCCCCGTAAGAACTGTGCAATTCATTTAAGCTCAGATGGTGCTTGGATGCTGACAAAGAAAATGCTATCTCAGCAACAGTTCACACTGGACAATTTCAAGCCCCTCTGTTGACTGCAGCGATCACTGTGTTTTTCTTACCCCATCATAGCAAGGGTTTAGCTTTTGAACAGATTGAAAAAATGTATTCCAGAGATTTAGTACCAAATGACCAGAGGGTGGTGAGTCTCCTAAAAATAAATACAATGCAAATAATAAAATAAAAACCCATAAAATCTCAGGCATGTCTAGATGCCCTCAAAATGTTTCAGCAAGCCCAGACAAGTGTTTCTTGCAATGACTTTCATGACTACTTTTCTCAATAAAGTAGCTGCTACTGAGTTTACAGACAAGTGACTGGTGGTTTTTGGTTTTTACATGGCGCAGCTCAAAGAAACCAAACATAGTAACATTTTTGAAAAGCACAGAAAACAATGTATTTAAAGCAAAAACATTAACATTTGTTAAAATTACATTTTTCAAACATGAAGAAGATTATACCCTCAGTCAAGCTGTTCTTTTAGCCAATTTTCCCTTTAGGAGGTAAAAGAGGTGATGACGGTGGTGTTTCTTGATCCAGCCCTGTGGTAGAAGATTGCAGGCATCCCAAAGGATCTCTGTTAGTAGGGCTGCCCGTGAGAGAAGATGGTATGTTCAGTTCAGCCATGGCTTTCATAAAAATATCCCAGCCTTTTAGGTATGCACTTGTTAGGAAGGGAATGAGCCTGTGTGACACCCCTGATTAAATCTAGCATGTTAGAACCATTAACAACAACTGATACTTTGTACACAAAAGTTCCTTTCTCATTCTGAGGGTATGTCTACACTACGGGATTACTCCGAATTTACAGAATTCGATTTTTTGCAACCGATTGTATAAAGTCGAATGCATGCGGCCACACTAAGCAGATTAATTCGGCGGTGTGCATCCATGTACCGAGACTAGCGTCGACTTCCGGAGCGTTGCACTGTGGGTAGCTATCCCATAGTTCCCACAGTCTCCCCCACCCATTGGAATTCTGGGTTGAGATCCCAATGCCTGATGGGGCAAAAAACATTGTCGCGGGTGGTTCTGGGTACATCCTCCTCCTCCCTCCGTGAAAGCAACGGCAGACAACTGTTTTGCGCCTTTTTTTCCTGGGTGAACTGTGCAGACGCCATACCACGGCAAGCATGGAGCCCGCTCAGCTCAAGACAGCAGTCATGAACGTAAACACCTCACGCATTATTGTGCAGTTTATGCTGAACCAGGACCTGAAAAACCAGGCGAGGAGGAGGCGGCTACGGCAGCGTGGCAACGAGAGTGATGAGGACATGGACATGGACACAGAATTCTCTCAAACCGCGGGCCCCGGCACTTTGGAGATCATGGTGTTAATGGGGCAGATTCATGCCAGGGAACGCTGATTCTGGGCCCGGGAACCCAGCACAGGCTGGTGGGACCGCATAGTGTTGCAGGTGTGGGACGATTCCCAGTGGCTGCGAAACTTTCACATGCGTAAGGGCACTTTCATGGAACTTTGTGACTTGCTTTCCCCTGCCCTGAAGCACCAGACTACCATGATGAGAGCAGCCCTCCCAGTTGAGAAGCAAGTGGCCATAGCCCTGTGGAAGCTTGCAACACCGGACAGCTACCGGTCAGTCGGGAATCAATTTGGAGTGGGCAAATCTACTGTGGGGGCTGCTGTGATCCAAGTAGCCAAAGCAATCGCTGAGCTGCTGCTACCAAAGCTAGTGACTCTGGGAAATGTGCAGGTCATAGTAGATGGCTTTGCTGCAATGGGATTCCCTAACTGTGGTGGGGCGATAGATGGAACCCATATCCCGATCTTGGCACCGGAGCACCAGGGCAGCCAGTACATAAACCACAAGGGGTACTTTTCAGTGGTGCTGCAAGCACTGGTGGATCACAAGGGACGTCTCACCAACATCAACGTGGGATGGCCGGGAAGGGTTCATGACGCTCGCGTCTTCAGGAACACTAGTCTGTTTAAACGGCTGCAGCAAGGGATTTACTTCCCAGACCAGAAAATAACCGTTGGGGATGTTGAGATGCCTATAGTTATCCTTGGGGACCCAGCCTACCCCTTAATGCCATGGCTCATGAAGCCATACACAGGCAGCCTGGACAGTAGTCAGGAGCTGTTCAACTACAGGCTGAGCAAGTGCAGAATGGTGGTAGCATGTGCCTTTGGACGTTTAAAGGGTCGCTGGTGCACGTTACTGACTTGCTCAGACCTCAGCCAAACCAACATTCCCATTGTTATCGCTGCTTGCTGTGTGCTCCACAATCTCTGAGAGAGTAAGGGGGAGACCTTTATGGCGGGGTGGGAGGCTGAGGCAAATCGCCTGGCCGCTGATTACGCACAGCCAGACACCAGGGCAATTAGAAGAGCACACCAAGAAGCGCTGCGCATCAGAGAAGCTTTGAAAATAAGTTTCATGACTGGCCAGGCTACAGTGTGAAAGTTCTGTTTGTTTCTCCTTGATGAAAACTCGCCCCCTTGATTGACTCATTCTCTGTAAGCAACCCACCCTCCCCCCTTCGATTACAGCTTGCTTTCAAAGAAATAAAGTCACTATCATTTAAAAATCATGCATTCTTTATTAATTGATTATAAACATAGGGAGAGAACTGACAAGGTAGCCTGGGTGGGGTTTGGGAGGAGGATAGGAGGGAAGGAAAAGGCCACTTCAAAAGTTCAAAATAATGACAGCCTTTTGCTTGGGCTGTCCACTGGGGTGGAGTGGCAGTTTTTACACGTCTGGGTGAGGAGGCTATGGAACTTGGGGAGGGGGAAGGGCAGTTATACAGAGGCTGCAGCGGCACTCTGTGATCCTGCTGCTGCCGTTCCCGAAGCTCCACCAGATGCCAGAGCATGTCCGTTTGCTCACGCAGCAGTCCCAGCATTGCATCCCGCCACCTCTCATCTCGAGCGTCCCTCCCTCCTCTCCTCACGTTGGTCCCTCTTGTCCTCACGGTCACTGGCATCTTTCCTGAACTTTGATACTGTGTCCTTCCACTCATTCAGATGACCTCTTTCATCGCGGGTTGATTGCATGATTTCCGAGAACATCTCATCTCGCATGCGTTTTTTCGCCGCCTTATCTGAGATAGCCTTCGGGATGGAGGAGGGAGGCTTGAAAAATTTGCAGCTGCGGGAGGAGGGGAAAAAAGGGAGAGAAGTATTTAAAAAGATACGTTTTATAGAACAATGCTAATACTCTTTCACGGTGAACAACACTATTCACATTACATAGCACATGTGATTTCGGTACAAGGTCGCATTTTGCATCTTATATTGAGTGCCTGCGGCTTTGGTGTTAGAGATCACAGATGCAGGGCCGGGCACCAGAATTCGGCTTGTATGCAGCCATGGTAAGCCATTGTCTTTCGGCTTCTGCATTAAAGCAGCGCCCTCCTTTCCCATACCAAGCAAAGCCCATTAAGTGCTGCGGTTTTCCTGTTACCATGCAGCAGCAGAAACCAAAATAAACCCCCACCACCACCCATCCAATTCTGTGGGATGATCGCTTTACCCCTCCCCCCACCGCGTGGCTGGTATCAGGGAAGATCCCTGCTAGCCAAACGCAAAAAGCTCAGCGCCATTGTCCCCCACCCCCGGCTAACTGCAGGGAAGGATTTATTTTCAGCCACAGGCAAACAGCCCAGTAGGAACGGCCACCTCTGTCCCCTTAATTAAATCCCCGTATTTCAACCAGCTTACCATGAACGATATCACTCTCCTGAGGATAACACAACGAGATAAACAACAGATGTTGCTTGAATGCCAGCAAACACCGGGACCATATGCTGCCAGGCTTTGTCATGCAATGATACCAGATTACTTGCTGCTAGCATGGCGCGGTCAAGTGTCCTACCATGGAGGACAGAATAAGGCTGCACTGCCCAGAAACCTTCTGCAAAGGCTTTTGGAGTACCTCCAGGAGAGTTTCCTGGAGATGTCCCTGGAGGATTTCCGCTCCATCCCCAGACACGTTAACAGACTTTTCCAGTAGCTGTACTGGCCGCAAATGCATCCCAAGTCCTGAGGGCAAATTTATCATTAAAAAACGCTTGCTTTTAAACCATGTTTTATATTTACAAAGTTACACTCACCAGAGGTCCCTTCCAGGGGGTCTGCGATGCCGCCTTGGGAGGGTTGGGAGGGTACTTCAGTCAGGGTGAGAAAAAGATCCTGGCTGTTGGGGAGAACGAAGTGCTGTGTGCTCTCCGCAAGCTCGTCCTCCTCCTCCTCCTCCTCTTCCCCGTCCGCAGAATCCTCAGGCATGGCTGAGAGTAACCCCTCATCGGAATCCACGGTCAGGGGTGGGGTAGTGGTGGCGGCCCCCCCTAGAATTGCATGCAGCTCAGCATAGAAGCAGCATGTCTGCGGCTCTGCCCCGGACCGTCCGTTTGCTTCTTTGGTTTTCTGGTAGGCTTGTCTGAGCTCCTTAACTTTCACACGGCACTGATATGAGTCCCTATTGTGGCCTCTCTCCATCATGCCCTTGGAGATTTTTTCAAATGTTTTGGCATTTCGTCTTTTGGACCGTAGTTCTGCTAGCACGGAATCCTCTCCCCATATAGCGATCAGATCCAGTACCTCCCGTACGGTCCATGCTGGTGCTCTTTTTCAGTTCTCGGACTGCATGGTTACCTGTGCTGATGAGCTCTGCGTGGTCACCTGTGCTCTCCACGCTGGGCAAACAGGAAATGAAATTCAAAAGTTCGCGGGGCTTTTCCTGTCTACCTGGCCAGTGCATCCGAGTTTAGATTGCTGTCCAGAGTGGTCACAATGGTGCACTGTGGGATAGCTCCCGGAGGCCAATACCGTCGAATTTCATCCACACTAACCCTAATTCGAACCGGCAATGTCAATTTCAGCGCTACTCCCCTTGTCGGAGAGGAGTACAGAAATCGATTTTAAGAGCCCTTTATATCAAACTAAATGGCTTCGTTGTGTGGACGGGTGAAGGGTTAATTCGATTTAACGCTGCTAAATTCGAGCTAAACTCATAGTGTAGACCAGGCCTGAGTAATGCTTTTATAATGGCCCAGTTTATTTAACAATACTTCAGCATTTTTCTTATAACATCCATTCACGTTGTCCAACACCACCTGAGCAACAGCGTCAGAATTTGAATGTTTGTTGGGGTTTGGCAGTCATACTCTGCTTCTGCTCTGGAAGAAACAGACTTATTTTCCCTTTATTCTCATCACGCAGCAGCGTAAAGTTTAGCCTATTCACTGTCAATTAAATCTGTCCTTTGGAGAATATTTTTATTTCAGCATCCAGTAAATAAGTTGCTATAGTTCTGATATTTTTCTCCATTGGAGGGGGAGCCCTTAACTGCTCCAGCTGGTGGGCAGACATCTGGTACACTTTTTTCTGCATACTCCATTATCAATTAGTCTAAAAATCTCATTATTGAATAGCAAAACATAGCAGAGGACCGACCGATAACCCTCCCCGCCCCAGACTGTTTCACCAGATGTTACTTTCTTTTAAGAGAGACCATTTTATTAGAATCAGAGGGGTAGCCGTGTTCGTCTGGATCTGTAAAAAGCAGATACATCTGTTAGTCTTAAAGGTGCCACAGGACTCTCTGCATTTTATTAGAGGGTTTTTATAAATTTGTCTTTTTTCAGTACTTGCCCTTGGTTCTGTTTCAAAGGGATGTTTCCTTTTAAAGTAGCGAGTGCTGTTTCTGAGATGACTGCTACTAAATCATCAGAGGCTGAACACCGGATAGCCTTCCTTTGCTGTGAGGATGATTTCATAAGTAGCTTTAGGAGGCCCAGGTTTCTCTTCACACAGCTAGACATATTTTTGGTTGGCTGTTAAAAGGAGGCTTGCCAATTAAATGATCTCTTTTTATACCCTGTTGTTTCCTCCTCTCCCGCAACTATAGAATGCTGGCCAATCCGGAGGGAAAAGCCCTGTTCTTCACCTGTAAACCTCTGGCATAGAAGCATTTAAATCTACCACAAGGTATCTGTAAGGCTTTTTTGGTGGCACCCTCGGCTTTTAGAAAGACTTAGGCCTTACCAGAATACATTTACTGTGCCAAGGTTGTGATCTGTAACTTCTCTAGGGTTTTTAAAAAGAACCATGTACTTTTGTGTTTAGGTCAATTGTGTGGCTGTTTTTCCCTGGCAGAATAGTCTGAACTATAATACATTCTACTCGGGTTCCGGTGGTGCAGATTGATACAGGTATGCAATATCCAGAATAAACCTTACTAAATTAAGTTAAACCTTATTGAATTCACTTTAATACCTTTGGGGTCCATTGTATTAAAAATGCAATTGTTTGTGTTACTGTGTGATTGTATGTAAATTCTCTTGATTGCATTGGCCTCCTTAGCACTACAAAAGTAATTTTCCCTCCCTTGATATTCACCCCTTCTTGTCAACTGTTGAGAATGGGCCACTTCCACCTTAATTAAATTGGCCTCGTTAGCACTGACCCTCCACTTGGTAAGGCAACTCCCATCTTTTCATGTGCTGTAATATATACTGCTTACTGTATTTTTCACTTCATGCATCTGATGAAGTGGGTTTTAGCCCACGAAAGCTTATGCCCAAATAAATTTGTTAGTCTCTAAGGTGCCACAAGGACTCCTCGTTGTTTTTGCTGATACAGACTAAGACCGTTACCACTCTGAAATTTGTCTGGCTGATTACCTACTCATGGGCCCTTCAAAGGTTGAAACTGGAGTTTCCAGAGACGAGCAGACAAAGAGAGGATGCTGGGATAAATAACCTGAGTTTAAACTGACTCCTGGCTTTTTTTTTCGGGTCCAGCAAATGGATAGGACCTCCAGTCCACGGTGGACCCCAAGCTTAGAGAAGGGTTGGAAGGATTTCGGCCTACTGAAGCCCTATAAGACTCTTTTCTCATTCTGAGCAAAAGGTGTGATGAACTTGAAACCCCAGGCAAACCCTGTGAGGGACTGCTCCTGCCAGAGCCTATGTCAGCAGGCATGTTCTCTAGTAAGTTTGTGTTCAGGTTCTTGTACGGTTTTTGCTGTTTTCTCTGTAATGCTTTCACCTTAAGAATAAATTCTGCTTGCTTAGAAAGAGCTGTGGTGTCACTTACAACTGTGTGTTAGTCTCTGAAGAGAAAGCAAACAGGCCTGCTTAGCCAGACTGTCTCTTGGTGGGAATAACACAGTGAGGGCAGACTACTGATCACCCTGGAAATACCCTGGTTAGGTGGGAGAAAGATACATGTCTCCACTGAAGAAAAACAGCTGAGTAGCCAAAAGCCTGAAAGTAGGTGCCTTTACTCGCCTACTGAGGGGAAATATAGGTGCAGGTGCCATAAACTGTGACACATACTTAGTGAAGGGTTTCCTCAACTTCATTATTGACACGAGCAAAGTCCATCAGATCAACCACAATAATCTTGTTGACTTTGCTGGTCAGTGTAATGGACTGTCCCTATGCTCTGGTGCCGAGAAACCTCTCAGACTCTCCAGTGAGTGGCACCTCCATGTTATTTATTTACATTCTTGCCATGAACCCCAATACAGTCTTGTACAGCAAAGTATTTCAATGGGTTCTTGCCCTTTTCCACAGGGTCAGAGAGGAACAGAGCTTTCTCCCTTGGGATCTCAAAGTATACTGGGCTCAGCTAACCCACTTCTCTCCCCGCTCACCTCATAGACTTCAAAGTCAGAAGCGGCCATCATGATCATCTAGTACAGGGGTTCTCAAACTTCATTGCACCATGTCCCCCTTCTGACAACAAAAGTTACTACACAACCCCAGGAGGGGAGATCCAAAGCTCGAGTCCTGCCGCCTCGGGTGGGGGGAGCAAAGCCAAAGCCTCACCATCCTGGGTGGGGAAGCCAAAGCCCAAGGGGTTCAGCCCCAGACAGGGGGCCTGTAACCTGATCCCTGCCACTCAGGGCTTTGGCCCTGGGCAGTGGGACTCAGGCTTCGGCCCCGAGCCCCAGCAAGTCTAACGCCAGCCCTGGCGACCCCATTAAAATGGGGTCATGACCTACTCTGGGGTCCTGACCCACAGTTTGAGAACTGCTGATCTAGTCTAAGCCATGATCATCTAGTTTCTTCTTTTATAGCCATCAGCTGATGGCTAATTGGGTCATCAGCCCCCTAGTTAGCCTTCTCCAGGGAAACTAATTGGTGCCTAAGGGATCAGAAGGCTGGCTCACCTGTTAGCTTCCCAGCACATTCACAGTCAAACAGCTGATCATCATTAAAGTACCAGGTAAACCCTCCAAACAGTTGGTAAAGGAATACGTACAAAGAAATTCTTGACACAAAGGCAGCTGACAGCTGCAACACCAGCTGTCATTCTCAGGCACAACTGACTACATTCAACTGGAATTTTCCGATAAGTTTTTATAAAGAAACTTTCCTCCCACGGTTACTGGGCCCCATAAGAATAAATGAAAAAGGGTGTTTCCAACAGCTGTCCCTTTTTAAATCCTGTAGAGTATTACCCTCAGTGGTGACTCTCTTGTCATAATTGACTTTTTCTGGGATTTTTTTAAAGTGTTTTTGTTTCTATCAACCACTGCCTTTTGTTCTAGACAATAGACTGTTGTTGCATTACTATCTCTCTAGGAGGGGCCTGTGTGGGGTCCAGGCAAGAGGAACTAGATCGGGGTGGGCAAACTATGGCCCTCCAGCTGGTTTAATCCGGTCCTTGAGCTCCTGCTGGGGAGCGGGGTTGGAGGCCGCTCCGCGTGTTCAAGCTGAGGCGCCCGGAAGCAGCAGCATGTCACTCTTCCGGCTCCTATGGTTAGAGGCATCCAGGGGGCTCCACGCGCTGCACCTGCCCCCAGCACCACCCCCGCAGCTCCCATTGGCCAGGAATTGTGTCTAATGGGAGCTGCAGGGGTGGCGCCTGACCGCACCTCCGCATAGGAACCAGAGGGGGGACATTCCAGGAGCTGCTTGAGGTAAGCACCACCCAGAGCCTGCACCCCTGAGCCCCAGCCCTGATCCCTCTCCCGCACCCTGAACTACTCATTCCTGGCCCCACCCCCGAGCCCGCACCCCCAGCCAGAGCCCTCATCCCCTCCTGACCCCCAGCCCCAATTTCGTGAGCATTCATGGCCCACCATACAATTTCCATACCCAGATGTGGCCCTCGGGCCAAAACGTTTGCCCGCCCGTGGACTAGATCTTTCAAACATACAAAGTTAATTTTTTCATCGGTCCTCACGTTCAGTGCACCCCCCTTAATTTTCATATAGGCTTTTCTCCCTGGCAACTTGTACCTATAGGTTTTTAGCCCTGCTGACACAAACACCGTGGTGTGCTGCTCTGGTGGAACCTCCCTTGTTAGCTCCCGTAACCCGGAGGCAGGTTCTGCTCCCCCCTCATGCCTCTCAGATATCAAAGAGTCTGTGTCGTGCTACAGGCAGCGCTTCTGTAACTTGTCTCACAGGTCATACAGCTGTACACACATGTAGGCCATGGTGAAAGTGTCACGCCTGGGATGTGGACAGCCATGCCTAGTGGTTGGAGCAGGAGGCAGGGCCAGGAACTGGAATAAGAAACCAGGACTCAAGCGACACCATTATTTTTAGAGTGCTAGCACAAGCCCAAGTCTGTTGACCCGGGTAGGGAGGCTCACTGCTGCATGCTGTATAGACATACCTACTGAAAATAAAAGATTGCTTGATCTGCCCCTGTTCAAATACAGCTGTACAAAATCATCTGGTTCTACCTGGGCTTTTACACCACGAAGCACTGGTTGTACCTCCTATGAACAGTCTCCAGAGCCTGCATGAATGACTCAGTCTGGTCCAAGTTAACAAAGCAAAACTTGTAAATAATACAAAAGTGGCCCTAAACCTTCACGATTCCCTATGCCTGCTGTCTATTTGCTCCATAATAATGTCAGGGGGATTTGCTGCATTCACGTTTTCTGGACTTTCTGGCTCTCCACCAGGTCATCAATAACCTTTTTGTGCCTGTGTATAATCCCCTAACGCATCCTCCCTGGCCCCAGGTCATCAGGTTCAGACAACGTATTGTCAGTTTCTGCTACGCTGGCATTTTGTGTGGTGTCACCCTACAGGAGCTCTAGTTTTTTTCCCTTTAGCTTTTTATCATTTTTTTAGCCTTTTAAACTTTTAGGAATACCCAATCCCTTAATTTTTTACCTACAAGCCACTTACTCCCCAATAACATTAAATCCCTGTTCTTACCACAATTATTTTCCCCATAAGGTTTATGCTTCCTCACTCTTTCCCCAGCCCATTCAGCTCTCAAATCACATGTGGGCCTGCTTATGTTCAAACCCCATTTACAATCCTTCTCCATGACCGTTTGATTTCCACAATGCTCACTTGGGAGCGCTGAACAAAACTCCAATCACAAAAGACATCCATTTTTATTTATTTATTTATTTACAGAAGCCAGCATAGCCTTGGTAGCTTGGGCAGTTTCTCAGTTTCATGCAAAGGGCTTGTACTTAGGCAGGTAACATCCATTATCAACTTTTGCTTCCCATTTTCATAATCGTTACAACCACTATTAATAAGTGACTCGACAACCTTTAAGAGAGACATTGTTTCAACAATGTTATACCCAACCATAGCTGTAGCCTTTCTGGTAGCGTGGGAGCTTTCAGGCCTTGGGTTTTTTTAATTCACAATCTTCAAAGCACATGCTCTGGAATAGCAACTCTTGAGAGTTTCACTCTCAGCTTTGGCAGGACTTGGTGTAGTGTTGACCACCGAGGAGCTGGAGCTGGGTTTGCATTGTCGTTTTGTTTTGTTTTTATACTGGATTCTTTTGCTTTGTCCTATGGCTTGATTTAGCTGAGCATTGAACTGTCCTGATTTTCTGTCTGTGCTCTCCTGTTGCTTTGTGACAGTGGTGTTAAGCGTCTCAGAGTGGATTCCCAGGTCTTTGGTTGGTGTCTCTGGAGCTTCAACTATGTCGTCATTAGGAGAGTTACTCAGGACTGATTAGGAAACAGAGATGTTCCAATTTAGTATAAAACATCAGCTTTACAAAATTCAGAAAAAGCTTAACTCCAGAATCGTACGCCCCTCTGTCCTCCCCACCCTACTTATTTGCTTAAAAACAAAACCATGCAGACAAACAATCAAAATATATTTACTAGTATTTGATGGTCTGTCAGCCGATAGGGCTAGAGACTTTTCCTTTTCTGATTACTTTCTTTCTTATTAACACTGTGGTCTAAGGATCTCTCTTGTTTTGACCATACTGTGGGTGACAACATCACAACACATATAACCAGCTTGTAAAATTTAAAAATAAAGTATTAATTAGGGTGTTTTTTGCTGTTTAAAATCATATAAAAGGCATTGCTATGCAAAATCTATTTCAGGCTGTCACACACACACACACACACACACACACACACACCCCCACACCCACACACACACACACACACACACACACCCACACACACACACACACACACACACACCCACACACACACTCACACACACACACACACACACACACACACACACCCCCACACCCACACACACACACACACACACACACACACACCCCTTCTTTTTACATTGATCAAATACCTCTCGTCGTCCATGATTTATTTTCAGTCTGTGCATTCCTCTGATATTCAGATGCATTTTATCTGGACTGTAGCTTGCTATGGATTTTTTTGGGTTTTCTTTCATCTTTGGTATTGCCATTTGTTCCTCATCTCCCCAATTACAGCCACAAACATCTCTGCAGAAGGTTCTTTTTCTTCAGTGCAAATTCTGTAGCCATCTGCAGCACTGGTGCCATTACCTCCTCACCTTCTAAATCTTCTAGCACTCCTGTTTTCTTCACTAACTTTCCTTTTGCTGTTTTTTAGATCTTTATTTCCTTTGACTCTCTTACACAGCACTGTCACTTCACGCCCTTGGCTCCCTTTGGTGACTTGTTCATCTCTACTTTTCAAGCCCTCTTCCACTTCCTATATATTTTTTCCTCCGTTTTTCTACCAGGAATGCAGGTATTTTAAATCTTCCTTGAACAGAAGTTGTTAGTCACATTCATTACAGGAGAAGCTATACGTCCTAACCAGTCGAAGGAGCCCCAGAGCACAAATATATAGCCCAATGATGGGCGTTTTGCAGTCTATTTGTGTAAGACTTCTTTTTGTGCAGTGGTTTTCTTCATTTTATTTTCAACTGCTTTATGAAAGTCGCATTGTTCTAAAAGGGCTGCTCATTACTGTAGCCCTTTCTGTGCTGGAGATTTGGGGCTAAATACTGAACCACTTGGGTGTTTGACACCCAGCATTGGAACCACCTCTGGAATAAAAGGCACCAAGGGCTTACTTCACTAGGAACGCACATTGAGGTTAGCTGCCTTGCTGTAGCTTAGCTCTCTTTTCCCTAGTGAAGACACAGTTTTATACCTTCTAGGGTGTACATCACGTTAGCTAACCTGAATGTATATTCCTAGTGCACACGTACCCAAACTGGAATGCCTATTAAGTCTCCATTCGTCTTCGAGTGATTGCTCATGTCCATTCCAATAGGTGTGTGCACGCAGCGCGTGCACAATCGTCAGAAGGTTTTACCCTAGCGGCACCTGTCGGGGCGGCTGTGGAGCCCCCTGGAGTGTGGCGCCTTTATGGCGGTGTATATAGGTTCCTGCCGACCCACTGCTCAGTTCCTTCTTACCACCAGTGATGGTCGTTGGAGCAACTAGTCTCTTACTTTGCAAGTGTTTCCTAGCGTTTTTCCGTGTATATAGTTATTACTTTTCACTAGATCATGAGTTAGTCAGTTTTATTAGTTAGTACGTTTAAGTTGGGAGGTTCCCCCCCAAATATTTTCACCCGTCACCGGGGCACGCTGTGGCCCCAGGGGTTTAAGCTGTGCGAGAGGTGCGGTAAGCCTATGCCTAAAGGGGATCCGCATGCTGCTTGTCTGAAGTGCTTAGGAGAGGGCCTTTTGCAAGACAAATGCACCATTTGCAGAGGATTCAAGCCCAGAAGTAAGAGTCTGTCTCTCTCTCTCTCTCTCGCCTCAAGCTCCTCTTAATGGAGTCCACGCTTCGGCCCCAACTGAACTCCAGGGTTCAGGGAAGTTCTGTTGGGAAGCAGGAAACCCTCCACTCGTACAACATACCTGGCAAAGTGGAAGCATTTCTGCGTTTGGTCTCTACAGAAAGCTAACACCCCTTCTCCCCCGCAACAAGCCTCTATTCCCTTTGTGCTAGATGACCTCTTGTACCTGACGCAACGGGGGCTGGCTATATCTTCTATTAAGGTGCACCTGGCGGCCATCTCTGCCTTCCACCCGGGTGTGGGGGGCAGGTCAGTCTTTGGCAGTCCCATGGTGAGCCGGTTCCTTAAGGGCTTAGATAGGCTTTATCTCCAGGTGAGGCAGCCTGTTCCCCAGTGGGACCTTAACCTGGTTCTTTCCAGACTTATGGGCCCCCCTTTCGAGCCACTGGCGACCTGCCCCTTATTCTACCTCTCCTGGAAGGTGGCTTTTCTGGTGGCCATAACCTCATCCAGAAGGGTCTCCGAGCTCAGAGCACTTACTTCCGAGCCCCCCGACATGGTCTTTTACAAAGACAAGATGCAGCTGCGCCCACACCCAGCATTCCTACCTAAGGTAGTCTCGCATTTTCATGTGAATCAGGACATATTTCTACTGGTATTCCTTCCTAAGCCTCATGCCAGCAACAAAGAGCAAGCACTCCATTCTCTTGACGTCTGGCATGCCCTAGCCTTCTATATTGAACACACAAAGCTGTTTCATAAGTCACCACAGCTCTTTATTGCAATCGCTGAGAGGATGAACGGGCTCCCTGTCTCGACCCAGTGTATTTCATTGTGGATCACGTCCTGCATCAGAATGTGCTATGACCTAGCTAAAATTCCAGCCCCGCCATTAACAACACACTCCATAAGAGCTCAGGCGTCATCCACCGCATTCCTTGCGCAGGTCCCTATCCAAGACATATGCAAGGCAGCAATGTGGTCTTTCATCCACACCTTTACGTTGCACTATGCCATCACCCAACAGGCGAGGGACGATGTGGCCTTTGGCAGGGCAGTACTGCAATCAGCAACTCGGTGAACTCCAACCCCTCCTCCGTCTAAATTGCTAGGGAGTCACCTATTGGAATGGACATGAGCAATCACTCGAAAAAGAAAAGACCATTACCTGTCTTTTGTAACTGTTGTTCTTCGAGATGTGTTGCTCATGTCCATTCCAAATCCTGCTCACCTCCCTTCTGTCGGAGTATTCTGGCAAGAATGAACTGAGCAGGCAGCGGGTCAGCAGGGACCTATATACACCACCATAAAGGCACCACTCCAGGGAGCTCCACAGCTGTCCTGACGGATACTGCTAGGGTAAAACCTTCTGACGATCGTGCACGCAGTGCACGCACACACACCTATTGGATTTATTGGGAGTGGACCACATCCACCCTGACTGAATTGGCCTTCAACGTTGGTTCTCCACTTGTAAGGTAACTCCCTTCTCTTCATATGCCAATATATATTTATGTCTGTATCTGTAATTTTCACTCCATGCACCTGAAGAAGTGGGTTTTTTACCCACAAAAGCTTATGCCCAAATAAATCTGTTAGTCTTTAAGGTGCCACCAGACTCCTCGTTGTTTTTACCTATTGGATTGGACATGAGCAACACATCTTGAAGAACAACACTTATGAAAGGTAGGTAACCATCTTTTTTTTCCCCAACCAACAATGCTTCTGCAAAACACAGACGGCACTTAATGCTGACATATTTCCCCATACACCCATTATCAAAAACATGCAAACAATTCCCCCTCCCCGCATTTTCCCCACACAGTAAGGCAAGAAAGAAAGAAAGAAGCTCCTTTGCTTTACACACTTTTACCCTAAAATGAGATGAATCACTAGAGTTTTGTGCTAGAGAAAAAACAGCAAAGCAAATATATCAATACACTGTACTAGCCCCCGAAAAAGCAACACATACTCATATACCCCTCCTTTCTGGGATGGACACACACACACACACACACACACACACACACACACACACACACAGAGGCATTACATAAATAAGGCAATAAACCAACTTACCCTTTTAAAAACACATGAACGCATGCACAAAAAGTAACATTTCAGAAATTTACCACAGGAAAAAGACATAATACATGTTTCTTCTGGTTCCCCCAACTGTCTTTAGCTTAATGAGCAAGCAAAATTTTAGTATTATTCCCCCAAATGCTTTTTAAAATATTTTTTACACAAACCATATACAGTCTGTGTAAAACATGTTTTTTTCAAAACACTATTAAACACATGCCATAGTTAAAGTCCTTTGTCTTTGTCTCAAGAGCCAGGAAGACTTCCTGGGGATGCCGACTTGGACCTCCACTGAGCTCACTGAACTCCTTCCTCTGTTGCATGTTAGCTTGATCGCTTTGTTTCAATCAATCAACGGCACCTTTGCTCTTTACAGAGCTCTTTGATGAGTTCTTTGATGGCTGCTGAGTCCAATGGGCGAGTGATAGTCCCATCCGCAGGTAAGGCAGACCCACGCACTAGCAGTGCTCTGAATCCCAGTAGCAGATTCCTTCCTCCTCTGATGCTGGTCATCACCAAGCCTGATCCAGTCCACCTCGCAACGCCTCGCCCCATCTACAAGCTGACTCCGCCAACCAGCGTGGCATTCTGCACTCCTTTCCCCAATCATCCACAGAGATTCCAAAGGATACTAAGTCATCATTGCAAGCATCCTGAAATCTGTGCAGTGGTCTGCCTCTCTTTCTAGACCTTTTACGAGCTTCAGAGTACAGCACACTCTTTGGGATCCTGTAAACTGGCATTCACTTGACATCTCCAAGCCACCTGAGTCTCTTCTTACTAATCAACGTTCCCATGAATGACATACCAGCGTGATTTGACACTTCCACATTTGTCACACCGTCTTGCCATCTTATTTGAAGAATTTTATGCACGCATCTGATGTGAAAGCTGTTTAGTCTTTTGATATGTTTGATGTAAGTCGTCCATGTTTCTGAGCCATGTAGAAAAGTGGATAACACACGTCTCATAAATACGGATTTTCACTTTAGTTGACAATTTGTTATTATTCCGGACTCTGTCTTGCAAAGGACCATAGTCCCTGGCTGCTTTGCCGATTCTACCAGTGAGCTCAGCATCAAGATCTACACTGCTGGTAATTGCTTTATTTACCTTCTATGTAACTGTACTTTCATTGTCCTCAGCCTGTAATCAAGCCAGTCACACAGGTGAATCCACATTCCTTTGTCTCGGGCAGGCTGGGTTTATGCACTGCCTCCCAAACACATTTGAAGAACATATTTCCAGCCCACATATGTAACTCTTTGTACACAACCCGTACATGCATCATACAATGGTTTTCAGGACCTGCATGACACCAGTTTACCTTACATGACACCTTTTGATATGGACTATGACCGCGTGTTGGGGTAGTGAGTGTGTCAGGCCTGATATGAGTTATAGTATGGTGGGAGGGGCTCTGAAGGGCACAAACATTTAATAAGCTTTCCAGGCACAGTTCAGCACAAAGACACTGGTGTTTGTGTGAACTGCATCAGAGAATATAAACTGCAGTCATGATGCTGCTGTTCTGCCATGTCTAGAATACACCCCTCACAGTCTTCAAAAAGCTTCTCTGTAAGACAATGTTTAAGGTTACCATGGATACCCTTACAAAGGGTAAGAAACACACACATGATAGACTGCGTAACTCTTATGCTCATTGCACAACACAGGCTCAGACTCAGATAGCTCTATGGCTAGTGCCCTCCTTAGAGAGAGAGATCCCTCCTCAGCTTTGCTCTCAGTGACCTCTGTAACATCCTGTCTAGACAATGAGCAAAAACAGCTTGGTCCTCTTTCATCAGTGTCTATTGATCTAACACCGTCCTGGTTCTCTGGGGTGTCTAGAAAGGAGCCATCCAGCTATTGAGAGATTTTTCAGAAAAGAAACACCAGTAAGCACAGTTTTAGAAACCCGGATGTTTTCTAACTCCAATATTCTCGCCCTCTCAATATTTTATACCCTATTTACGCAAAGCTTGGCTCCACAGTTCAAATCATTCAGTGGAGAGCCCCCAACCTCATATGAGGCCTCTCCCTTTGTAGGATCAGATAAAGGGTAAGCATCACATTTGCCAGATAGCCTCACGATCGCTCGGGTCTCCTGATCAGGTTCTGGAGTCTCCAGCAGCTGGACCAGAGGACTCCCCTTGACCTCCCCCTTCTCCACCTCAGAATTGTTGCCAAGGTTGTTCTTCCTTTGCAGGTGCCCATGCACCATTAGCGCTAAAACTAATTTTGCAGTTCTCATGGGGTGAAGGAATCCATGTTTCCTCTCCACGTTGCCCTGATTTCTGAAAATATGCTCTTGAATGAGATGGCCTCTTTCATACCTTGAGGGCTTTCAGGATGGTGCTCCCAAACAGCCAATGGCTAAGAACTAAAGGCCAGGAGGGTCAAGTACGGAGCCAAACATAAACAACAGCTTCTTTTCATAAGTAATTAATCAGCATCAAGATATTTCTTTGCATTATCCCAGTCAGTTTAATTCCTTCCATCAGAGTTGCGCAGGAAAAATCACTGTCCTTCTTACCACAGGGGAAGTTTCCTTTCATCAGTTCAAACCTTTTTCTATCAGGTCCTTAGCAGAGTCTGGAAACATAGTGGGGGAACTCCTCATCCCTCACTTCTGTCAAACCCTGCTCCTCAGCCTGCATAGAAATAAATATTTAAAGTATCACAGAATTTAAGAATCATACTAGTTAAAGATGGAAAGACCAGCTAATGTACCGTCTTCTGGAGTATCTATTGTAGTAACCTAGTATGGTATACATTGATAGTATAGTACATTGATACTATATTGATAGTATATTTGATCAGCCTGTAGAATATTCAGTGATTTATCTAGTTCTTTCCTAGTGCTTTGACTAGTTTCAAATGTCTTGAGGATGAAATTTCTACCTCTTCTCTTGGGAAACCATCTCAGAGTTTAACAGCCTAGTCTAATCTAGGGCCCTAATTATAGATCCGGTGGCTAGATACTGACTCAGGATTTTTATTTAGTCTAAATTTGCCTTTTCTTAATTTTATCCTGTATCTTCAAATTTTGTTCATGTAAATGGTTGGGTTTGACCCATAAAACCCTAAATGGTTTAGGGTACTTGCTTACCCAGGAGATGCCTCTCTCCTCAGGTCATACTACAGCAGTTGCCATCACTGAAGTCCCTTGAGCTAAAGCCTGTGTTGCCTAACAAAGTCTTTAGACTAAATTGTCCTCTCACACGAGCCAGCTTCCTGCTGTGCTTCAGGTCCAGCCAGCCCTCCCCCTGAGAGCTGATTCCCTCCCTCCCACTCATTGTTGCCTGTATGAATTAGTGCAAGCACGCTCTGCACTCTGGCCAGTATCATGCCACCATAAATCAGAAGCAGCACGGTTCAGTTTCTTAACTCGAATGTTACGTGCTGCTCGCCATCTCTTCCTGGGCTATTTTGAATTATTTTCACACTGATACCACCTCACTGACCCCAGCTGCATTCCAGAAGCTTTACGGAGCAGAGAGAACTTTGAAATACAGTCTTTGGAACAGCAGCTGTTATCCTGTTGAAAAGACAATTGTTCTCTCTCACCACGTCCTGAATCCCTACTAACATCTTCATTGGCATTCCAGCCCATAATAATGGGAGGTCCACAAATCTTGTCACTTGATTTGAATTTATTGTCAAGAGTGCACCTGTCTTCATTAAGAGTTCCATTAGTAATCTGTAACCAACGTTCAATGGCAAATCCTTACCAGCTTCCACCATCCTGCCCCCATAGATTCACTGTTCAGTCCTAATTTAAGTAATGGAAATACTTCCCTTTTCCATCCTGCAAACAAATGGTATGAACTGTAGTGTGTTCCCATACACAAAGAGCAACCAGTCAGTATTTGTGACTTTTAAAATAGCTTAAGGTAAAACAACAAAATGAGAGAACAAAAGCAAAGTCTCCAGGAGAGAGCACAGTATGTGTATCTCCTCTGTAACAGCTGTATTTGAACTGAACTCAAAATGGCAGCTGTATCTAGCAGATTTTTCTACATTTTAAAGGTACAGTTCACAGAAAATAGTGTCACAACCCAATGACCCCCCACAGCTTTTCTGTCAGGTTTATGCTGCTCCCAGCTAGTTTGACACTGAGGAGTGAGCACTATTGTGAGGCTAATACAATGTAGCCAGGGCCAGCTGAACAATACAGGAAAACATCATTGCTCATGGTGAGTGCATATTAAAATGTCAAGAAAAAATACCTCACCTCTATGAATAACATCTGGAAATTAGAGGTTTTAAAGACTTTTGATTATTGGTTGAAAACTGAGCCGTAAATCATTTTAGCAATTAAATATTAGGGAACATCAAAAGAACAGGATGGGCCAAAACAAAAAATTATGACTGCCTATCTGATCCTTTGTGGGGTCATCAATACTGAGTTAGCTTGTCTACAAGAACAGGGTTTTCACTATGCTGATGTAATGTATCTGTTTAGTGCTTGGTTGCTATAGTGAGGGTGTGGTAGAAATTGATTAGATCAGTAGTTTTCAACCTTTTTCATTTGCAGACCCCTAAAACATTTGAAATTGAGGTGCAGACCCCTTTGGAAATCTTAGACATAGTCTGTGGACCCCTGGGGTTGAAAACCAGTGGATTAGATAGAAATCTTCATCTTCTAACACTTCAGCTTCCTCTCCCAGCTGGAATCTAGAAGCACAGAGGCACAACAACTTAAAAATAAGGGGAGTTAGAAAAGAGTTAACTCAATGGTTGTGTAACTCAATGGTTTCACAAAGAAAAACAGTTTCTGGTTTGTTTTAAGCTTTTGGCAAATGTGTGTTTGTGTGGAGGAGCATTCTTTTTTCTGAGCCGGTTTTTCCATCAGTAATAAATACCAGAAGCCAGATACCATTGAGTTTATATTTTGTTTATTCAGTATGTAGATTTTGCAAGCAGGGGAGCTGCAGGGTGTATTAGGTTACACCTGAGTTCTGTAGGGTTTCTCATTGTGGAGAAGAATATTTTTATGAATTGAATTGATGTGTTTGGTGTTACAAAGTGTGTTGGGTACACAGTAGGTTTGTGTAAGTATACGTAGACCTAAGTTTGTATTTTTAACTATATTAACTAGAGCAACTATTGTGTAGGGATTTACTGGTAGTAACGTCATGTTTGTAATAATAATGCATTGGCCTAGTGTGTGTGAGGCTGGCTTCCTAGTCTAGGGGCTGACCCCAGCAGCTATGCAGCTTGCTATTCTTTGTAGAGATAAAGGAGTTCGTCTTTAGCAAAAATGGTAGAGGTCTGTGCTTTTGGTGTGGAAGGCCTAGAATTGCATTTATTCAGCAGGGATCAGCACTGGCCATTCTAGGGACCAGGCAAACGCCCAGTTGCCCTATGGCCCAGTCTAGTCCTGGTTTTACTGCCGTTCTATATACCTCAGGCAATAACTCTGCAAAATTATCTCATTTTTCTGGGAGGTTTGGCTGGTTGCATTTCAGGGAGTCAGATTTTGGGGTGTGGCTAACCAGTTTGACAATGTTTTATCTCAGTCCAGATGGGTAGGAAAATCTGCGGGAAACTTGTGCACTCCAAGGCCAGTCTACTAAAGAGAATCTGCTGGTTTAAAGACCTGCTAAAAATTCTTGCAGATATCTGGAGACAATGCTTTGAAACAGAGATTAACACCAATTCTCTGCTTTCCTTGAACATGTTTTTCATTTTGTTCATGTCTTTCACTAGCAAATTGTTTACAGGCGTATATGGGAGTTTGGTCAAACTTACACCCATTGCTCCAACCAAAAGCCTTTCTGCTTCGGCTCTGTGCATTTGTCATCCCTTCTCAGATCTAACGGGAACCATGTGGCCTACACTTCCAATTGGATGGTAACCGGGTTTGCGAGGATGTAACAGGCAAGAGTGATGCCGAGGTAATACGCATACCTCTGTCACTCCCCTTTTTCTTCCCCTTCAGCTCACCTCTCTGCTGAAGCACAGCTTAGAGTTCTGTCTTTTGAGAACAGTATAACATGGAGTTAAATCTCAAAGCCGTGGGATGCCAAACCCTGAATGTAGGTGTTAATAACAATGGCCAGTCAGCCTCAAGGAGAGAGTTCCATACAATTCCTTAGTGAACAAACATTTAATACATACACAAACATTGACAAACAGTATTTGGAATACTTTTAAATGACTTCTTAAACCAAACAATTAGGCAGTAAACCAAAGCTGGTCAGAAAAATTCCAACAAGTTTTTTAATCAGATTTTTCAGATTCATTGAAATCAAAACCATTTTTTAGAAGGTTTGATTTTGCCGAAGTTCTGACAAAGCCCTGCCTGCCAGGATTCCATGGGAAACCTGCCTGGTTTCCTGCCAGCGTGCCTGCCTGGCTCCTCAGCAGCCCACTAGTCAGACTGCCTTAAAGTTGGAAATCCCAGGGCTAGAAGCCAGATGAAAACGAAGCTTGAGTCAGAGCTGACTCCCTATCACCCTATGATGAAGCCACTGAACGGTGAGGGGTCAGCAGAGGCCAGTGTGGTGAGTCCGCTGCTCTTTCCCTCCTGCTCAGGAGGATGATGAGTCACTAGCAGGGGGATGTTCTGCAGCAGCTAGGGGGTCATGTGGGGTGAGGCAGAGTGTCTGGGACCCTGGGAGGAGTGTGGTGTGGAAGGCAGTTGGTGGGATGAATGTTGGGATTTACAGCCTTTGCCTCAGTTGTGATGCACCTGGCCTGCTATCAGGGACTGTGTCAAGGGAAGATAAAGGGTAGGCATCGCATTTGCCAGATAGCCTCATGATCGCTCGGGTCTCCTGATCAGGTTCTGGAGTCTCCAGCAGCAGCTGGACCAGAGGACTCCCCTTGACCTCCCCCTTTTCCACCTCAGAATTGTTGCCGAGGTTGTTCTTCCTTTGCAGGTGCCCAGGCACCATTAGCACTAAAACTAAGGGAGGATGTGCCAGAGCACTGGAGAGCCCACACAAAGGACGAACAATTACAATCCTGTACTTCAACAATAACCCTCTACAGCCAGGATGAAAATGAGATGGAAACACGTCCCTGAGAGTGCCAGATTTATGCTGTGGAGAAACACAGCAGCCAGCTGCTAGTACATATAGTAAAACCAGTCGCTGGAGACAGGCCTATGAAAATGTTCTTTCATGCAACTGCTGAGACCATGTAGGTTCATTTCAAAAGGAGGAAATGAGAGGAACATGACTCCCCATGGACCCAGAGAAATGAGGACCAAGTCAGAAAAAGAAAGGTAGTTCAGAGGGGAAGCATAAGGACTATGGCTTCATTTTAAACCCAGATGCTGAAGACACAGTGCTATTGTTTTATGACCTGGGGATGAGTCAAGTATTAAAGAAGCCGCAGGAAATATATCTTTTGGAAACCACATCGGGCTGAGAGTGGGGAAGTGCATAAATCCTGAAAATTATAGTCAAGAGTTGCTCCAAAAAATCTAATTGTGCCTTTTAATGTAACTACAGTGACTTTAATTGGATCAGTATAACAACAATAATAAAATAAATCCAGACTACAAAAAAAGACCCAGTTATCATCTGAGAGAATTGGTCATTTACACGCTACATCCAGTCTCACTTAATTTATGGGTTCAGTCTTCAACCAGCTTCAGCTGTGGCTGCTTCCAACTGACAAGTGTTTTTTTGAGCTCAGCATCCAGGATGTTTGAGATCTTAAAAGTGCAGTAAACACTTAAGTGCTTAAAGTTCCACATGTAACCCCTCAGACAGAGACCAACACCTACAAAATCTCCACCAAGCATTCTCAAAACTACAGTACCCGCACGAGGAAATAAGGAAACAGATCAACAGAGCCAGACGTGTACCCAGAAGCCTCCTACTGCAAGACAAACCCAAGAAAGAAACCAACAGGACTCCACTGGCCATCACATACAGTCCCCAGCTAAAACCCCTCCAACGCATCATCAGAGATCTACAACCCATCCTGGACAATGATCCCACACTTTCACAAACCTTGGGTGGCAGGCCAGTCCTCGCCCACAGACAACCTGCTAACCTGAAGCACATTCTCACCAGTAACTGCACACCGCACCATAGTAACTCTAGCTCAGGAACCAATCCATGCAACAAACCTCGATGCCAACTCTGCCCACATATCTACACCAGCGACACCATCACAGGACCTAACCAGATCAGCCACACCATCACTGGTTCATTCACCTGCACATCCACCAATGTAATATACGCCATCATATGCCAGCAATGCCCCTCTGCTATGTACATCGGCCAAACTGGACAGTCTCTAAGGAAAAGGATAAATGGACACAAATCAGATATTAGGAATGGCAATATACAAAAACCTGTAGGAGAACACTTCAACCTCCCTGGCCACACAATAGCAGATCTTAAGGTGGCCATCCTACAGCAAAAAAACTTCAGGACCAGACTTCAAAGAGAAACTGCTGAGCTTCAGTTCATCTGCAAATTTGACACCATCAGCTCAGGATTAAACAAAGACTGTGAATGGCTTGCCAACTACAGAACCAGTTTCTCCTCCCTTGGTTTTCACACCTCTACTGCTAGAACAGGGCCTCATCCTCCCTGATTGAACTAAACTCGTTATCTCTAGCTTGCTTCTTGCTTGCATATATATACCTGCCCCTGGAGATTTCCACTACTTGCATCCGAAGAAGTGGGTATTCACCCACGAAAGCTCATGCTGCAAAACGTCTGTTAGTCTATAAGGTGCCACAGGATTCTTTGCTGCTTTCACATGTAACCCACGTGTCTTATACTGTAGCATTTGATTCATTCTTTTCCCCCTCAAGGAAAGGGAAAGAAGCAGTGGGGAGGAGACAGAATTTTCCAAGCTAAAATCCTTGTGTCTCTGCACATGTGCAGAGGACAGAACAAGAAAGCTAGAAGGTCCCAGAAACATCTAGAAGTCGGGCATGGCAGTTACTGGATGTGTTCAGTAGTGGTTTCTGAAGCACTATAGAAAGTTTGCATTGTGGACAATCCACCTGGCAGGTCACACCCAATCACTCTCCGAGAGCTGAGCCAATCAGAGAGCACAGGAGTAGTGATGGATGTGGGAAAGGTTATAAATATAGGAGTTACAGACCGTTCTGTGGGCTCAGTGGCTGGTCCACACTGGACCAAGAAATGAGTCTGCTGTGAGGGGTGTCTCCCAATGCCCGTACTTCTCTGGATACAGGTGAGTGTCATTCCAGCTTTCCTTAGGGAAGCTCTCCTTTAGGATAATGTTTGGTCCACTGTGGTGTATTTTATGTACCTAGAGGGAGAGTTGGGAGGGGAGCATATGTCAACCCTAGGTTATGTCAACACAGCCGTTGGGGAGGTATAATTCCCAGTGGGGAAGACAAATGCACTAGCTCTGCTCAAACAAGTATGCTCCAATAACAGCATGGCCACAGCAACACAAGTAGCAGCCCCGGGCTTGCCGCACAAGTATAATCCTCCCTGGATACGTACTTGGGCAAGCTAGCCTGTGCTACCATGGGCTGGGCTCACTGCAGTTTTGAGGCGCTAACTCATACAGAGCTAGTGAGTGTATGTCTCCCCATGCTGGGAATGACACCTCCCAGCTGCGGTGTAGATGTAGCCCTGGGAACTACTCAGCTTGTGGAACATACATTTAGCTATTGGCCAACAGCTTTAAACTGGGATTCGGTCTTAAAGCGACCAGGCAGAGCTGAGCAAGGAAGGGTTTGTACATCCTTCCCTGGTCTCAGGATATGTCTATGCAGCAGTAGATGTCTATGTACATCTACCTGAGCGATTCCCAGCTCAGGTAGATGTACATGTGCTAGCTCTGCTTGAGCTAGCATGCTTAAAAGAGCAGTGTGGCCAAGGCCGCACGGGCAGTGGCTCAGGCTAGCTGCCTGAATACATACCCAGGTTGTCAGGCCTCCATAGCCACACTGCTATCTTTAGCACACTAGCTTGAGCAGCAGAGCTAGCTTGTGTTGTCTACCCATGCTGGAATGCACCCTCCCAGGTGCTGTGTAAAAATACCCTTATGGGATGAAGATAGCATCCTATAGAGCAAGAGTCTTATAGAGATCCAGGGCACATGTATTTTATATGCTGAGCCCAATCCCTGTACCACTTTGGATACAGGCTACAGGTTCCTGTTTCACTAGCAACTGAGTGACCAGTCAGCTATTCACCCAAAGGCTGGAATGCTACTCACTGTAGCATTTGTTTGCTGGCAGGGTTCTGAAACATCTGAAAGGCTGCCCTGAGATGCTGCTTTTTTCTCAAGCTCTGAAGAGTCCAGGTGACACACACTAAGTCTTATGGTCACGCTGAAGCCTGAGAAATCATCTCGGAGGGAAGATCGGAGGGGAATGTTTGTATGTGCTAAAGCACCGAAGTGTCAGTGTTACATGGAACCCTTCCAATGAAAATTGAAGTGTGTGACAGCAACAAAGGGGGAGGGGGAGGGGGGAGTATGTATGAGGAACACCAGAAGATTTACTATCTAATAATTTTTGTTTAAAAGTTGTTCATAGTATTCTGAATACTATTTACTATGTTTTCTGTAGGCAGGAAACATTTCTTTTACTAAAGAAACCTGTAGGGTACTCTCTCTTTGAAGTTCACTGGGAACTACTAACACCTACTTACCAAGGTTCTATATACAATAACCCTGAGGTTGAACTCTGTGTAATGCTTTGTGAAATGCGGCGCATTTCAACTTAGCTACTTTGTCACTAGATTTAGTGACTTTTTGGTTTCCCTAGCGAGAAAATAAGTGACCAAAGTGACCAGTGACATATCTAGCGACTTTCACTGCTACTTACAGTGACATTCAGAAAAAGAAGTCACCAATAGTGTTAATAAAATCCATTCCATGCTCTTCTTACTACATTCGGTTGCACTCCAAGTTATGTCTCAATTGAGCATATACTTGGAAGTAATTGCATTCCAGGGCTTCTTGGGCTGAGATCACTATAGTCTGCAAGCAAGGCTAATTAAATACTTTGCTAAAGCAAGGCGCACTTTGGAGAGAGCAGCACATTAGCCAGAGTTTATTTTTAGTTGAATGTGTTCTTTCTTGCTGCTCCATAGTAGGTAGCACACCCTGTCAGGCAGGGAAAGATGGCTAATGAAGTGGGCAGGGCGGGGGTGGCAGGGTAGTCGGCGAGGTGAGCCGCAAGGATGGAAAGTGAGGTAGGCGAAGACAGAGCCATGTGCCACAATGGGGCAGGGGGCACCGTGTCTCCAGGGATGAAGCCCTTACTACAGGATCAAAGGTGGAGGTAGCTTGATTTCGGCTCCCCTTTATTCCTTCCCCTGGCTGGCCTTGGGGTTAACTGCCCAGCTGGGGGGGGGATTGCGAAGGAGTCCAGCTGGTGGATTATTGTTTTTAAATCTATTTTCTTGGCTCCCTGCAGCGCCAAGCTCAGGTCAGGCAAATGCCCTCTTCCTCCTGGCTCTGGGCTCTCCCTTTCACTAACCTGTTGGCTCATATCCAGGCTGGCAAGAAAGGGAGGCTCGGCTGAAATTAACCAGCCCCCCAGAATTCTCTGTTGAATTCTCTGGACAGAGTGACCCTTAATAAATCTGGGTCTGGCATTTTGAAGGCAATGTAGTTTTGCTGCTGAAACGATGACTAAACATGTCTGTATCACAACCAGATTTATATGGCTCATGTTGGGCGTCAAAGGAAGCACACACGCTGCACTGACATCAGTGTGGCTACTGAAAGTACATCTACATTGCAATACAAAACAATCTCTCCGAGCTCAGGTCAATCGACTCAGGCTTACAGGACTCAGGGGCTTGGGCTGGGGGTCAGGCTGGAGCCCAGGCTCTGAGATCCAGCCCCCTCATGGGGTTTCAGAGCCCAGGTTCCAGCCCAAGCCCCAATATCTACATTGCAATTTTTAGCCCCGCAGCCGAAGCCCCGTGAGTCTGAGTCAGCTGACCTGGGCCAGCCACTGTGTAGTCATATTGCAGTGTAGACGTAGTCTCTGAGTGCAAGTCAAGGCAAAATTTAGTCCATAGTTACTATTATGTATAGTGGACTAATTGGTAAACCCTTACAAGCCACGTGTGAGTCAGTGTAAATTCCATGACTGCATGCAGTTTTGTCAAATGTGAATATGTCATATGCCATGTTACAGGCACCATTGTTTTCTGTGCTACACTGTTTTTAATGGACCAAACTGAGTTGATTTTATTGTCTTTCTCTCTTGGTTTTAAAATAGCCTATAAGTATCTTGCATTGTCACCGTTAGAATGTTTTGCAGTTAAAGCAAACAGTGTATTTCCTCCTCTGTGGTTGAGAATTGCAGAGCTGCCTTAAGTTGGATGTAGGAGGGGATGGAGAATTCATGTGTGCGAGGTCCCTAGCTCCCTCAAATCCTGATTCCCACAACTGGTTGTTCACTTGTGAAATTCCCAGAGGATGGCAAACTGCACTGTCAGCTTGGAGAAATGAAGGTCATGAGATCACCAATGCTTTTGACCAGATTTTACCTGAGAAAATTGTTAAAGATAAGTGAGTGCAGTCCATCCAATACAGCTGTCAGTTAGGGTCTGATCCAAAGCTTATTAAATCAATGGGAGTCTTTCCATTGTCTTCAGTGGGAGTTGGATTGAGCCATTAGTGAATACATATGTGTGTTTCTCTGTCTTTATGTACATTAAATGACTGATACATGGTGGTGTGGCCCCATTATGCAGAATGCCAAAAAGGCCTTTATACCACCATGTTGTGTAATCTGTATATGACACCTTTTGGTGAACATTTTAGTTACAAAATATATGATTGGTTTTCATATCCCTGATCTTATAAAGCCAGGTTCGTTTAGCACCTGGAATGCAGCTGAACAAGCCTGGGCAGAAGAGGCAGAAAGCTCCCATTCCTGGCTCTGGGGAGTCAAGTGATAGGAGGGCTTAAACCCGCCCCTCGTGCATGACTGAAAGTTATCTGTCCCGCCCCTTTATTGTACTGGAAATACTGGTTAGGAGCCAATGGGCTGAGCAATTTTCATTCCTGCTAACTTTAGCGTGCGCAGTACCCTAAACTCCCATTGAAATCAATGGGCATTGGGGGTGCTTGGTATGTCACAGGGGGTGCTCAGCAGAGAGGTTCTGAAGACCTCAGGATCTTAGGTTGGAAGCTCTTTGGGACAGGGAGTGACTTGGCTGCGTGTGCTATAAAGCACTGAGCACATTCTCAGCACACAGCGCCCTAGCGATAATCTAGGGTGGCCAACTTTCTAATTCAGGGGTTGGGAACTTTTCAGAAGTGCTGTGCCGAGTCTTCAGTTATTCACTCTAATTTAAGGTTTCGCGTGCCAGTCATACATTTTAATTTTTTTAGAAGGTCTTTTTCTATAAGTCTATAATATATAACTAAACTATTGTTGTATGTAAAGTAAATAAGGTTTTTAAAGTGTTTAAGAAGCTTCATCTAAAATTAAATTAAAATGCAGAGCCCCCCGGACCGGTGGCCAGGACCCGGGCAGTGTGAGTGCCACTGAAAATCAGCTCGTGTGCCGCCTTCGGCACCCGTGCCATAGGTTGCCTACCCCTGTCCTAATTTGTGAAAACCAGACACTGAGTGCCAGAACCTCCCCCACCCACTGCTCCACCTCTTCCTCCAAGGCCTCCACCACTTTCCCTCGAGGCCCTGCCCCCGCTCCTCTTTCCCCCACACTGTCACTCGCTGCTCTCTCCACCATCCTCACTCTGCCAGCTGAGCAGGGCTCTAGGGGTGGAGGGGTGACTGGGGCAGGATGTTGGAGAGAGAGCCGTGCTCCTAGGGTGAGTAACTGGGGCAAGATGGGGGAGATGCACTCTGGGGGTGGGGGGTGATTGAGGAAGGGCAGGGGAGGGAGAGACGTTCTTGGGGCAGGACAGGGGAGCCGCCAATACCTCTCTCTGCTGGAGTCGTTGCTGAGTGTTTGTTCCTCCAGGCTCCAGCAACAGCTGCTGCTCTTCCTGCTCCCCTAGTGGTGAAGGCTGGTTACTGCAGGTAACTGGACTTTAAGTGTCCGGTCAGCAGCGTTGTCCAGACACTGCCAGGTTCCCTTTTCAACCGGACTTTCCGTTTAAAAATTGGACACCTGGCAACCCTAGCCCTACCAAATTCACAGTCCATTTTTGTAAATTTCATGGTCATAGCATTTTTAAAATCTTGATTTTCACGGTTTCAGATATTTAAATCTTAAACTTCATGGTGTTGTAACAAAACCTCATCTCATTTCACATTCCTCCGAAAGAGCTGCTTCTGCCACCACCCCTACAAGAAATAAGGCCACAATGACACATTTTTTTGTTGACACTTTATTTTTTTTTCTATTCCCAGTCTGACTGCTAAATTAAAATGGATTTAAGGCTGAGAGCCATATCAGTAATTTAGGGTAGAATATATTACAAGGCTGTTGTAATTATGTCCAAAACAAGTGGTACAAACTCAAGGAATTCAGAGTTAAGGCTGAATTTATTAGAAATACATGTAATGAAATGCACAGTTAGAGCAGCCAGAGAACCTTACGCCTCTGCAGAGACTCCGGTAATTTAGATATGGAGTTATTGTGCTGTGAACGTACATGGCCTCACTGGCACCTGACTGCCACCTCCCAATGAGACCGGCCATGCGACCTCCAATGTGCCATGTGTCATCAGGTGGTCTGCCTGTGTGTGTTCTCTCTGTGTGCTGTCCCAGCTCTGTGCAGGTAGTTGGCACAGCAGACCGTGCTCGAACTGCCCAATAACCACAGACTCAGTAGTAGTGAAGGAACTTGGTCAGGTTTATTGTTAACAAAGCACGGTCCTAGTATCCCAAAGACTCTACAGGACCATTAACACATGTATGCTCGTCACAATGGACCAGCTCAGTCAGTGGCGGGACTTTCCACTGCTCCCTAGCCTGGCCAAAGACACTTCTTCTGAGACTCCATTGTATACACCAATACAAACAAGTTATGTATTGCCCCTCTGACATGGTCAGTTAGCACTGTCTACCTTGTACGTGTTGGTTCGATCAAAATATCTCTATCCATCACACTGTCATCCTGACTTTATCTTTAACAGGGGTCAACATGTTCCTGTTATCTCTGGGGAATGTGTTTGTACCCACTTGGTATCGGGGTGTTCCAGTACCATCTTTCTGGAATGTGTTTGCATGAGTGTCCTGTGCCTAGTACTTCTTAGGAATGTGTGTTTTTGCAATATCAGCCCTGTTCTTGCCAGATTCTGTGAGCCTGCAAGCAGGCAGAGCCTGACTTCTGCTAGCTTTGCTTCTTCGTTTTATAGTAGCAGGCTTGACCACTACTTTAGTTCAGGCCTCAGACCGGGCCTCTGATACAAGGGCTTATGTCTCAGGCTCTCTTTCTACTACACCATGTGTTGGATGGTTTTACACTGAGGGGAATTGTGGGGTTTTTGGTTTTTTTTGGTCATTAGGGAAAAAATCACCACGCTGTCTCAGAGACAGTTATTTTTACTGTGTAGGAGAAAGCAGCTGCTGATGGAGACGGCTAAGTGACTCTGAGACTGGATAACCCCATCAGTGAACAGAGACTTCATAGTGCAGGGAATCCAGGGAGTCAAAATTCTTGGAGGGGGTAGGGTTGAAGCTCCAAATCTTGATTGGGTCCCAGGTGTCCTATATGATGGCCGCATTCATGTGCATTGAGGTGGAGGGAGGCAGTTAGCCACCATAAAATAGAGCTTTCTCAGGATCAGTTTTGGACACAGGCTATACAAGTGGCCACTTGGGTTCCTCCGTTTGGCCTTGCAAGCCTCCATATTGTCTTGTGCCTGACCTATCCCTCTGACAGTGGGTTATTACATCCTAAATCAGCCTTTGATGCAACTGCACAAGAGATGATGCCTCATTTGCAGGGCTTAGCAGGGATTATTGTATCTTGGCTCCATTCACTCCATTTCTGAAAAGATCCTGAAGGATGAAATGGGAAATTGCTCAATCTTCTGTTAGCCTCTCCCATGTGGTGACCTGCAGGGTTCCTTGCTACAGCCGCGAAACCTGCAAGACATTTGGAGCTACTGTAACCATCAGGATGGTTGTTATACACACTACATGCTGTCTTTACCACTGAGTCTAGATTTCCTGGTCTCGTGATTTCCCAGTGCCAAGCTAAATTAGGGTCCTGGATGGGAGCTACAGCATCTGCTTTAAATCCAGACAAGCACATCTGGTAGAGCTGGAGACTAATAGCTCATAGGAATATGAACATTCCCTCCATTGAAAGGGCATTCCCACTCTTTGGGCCTAATCCAACTCCAACTGTAGTCAATCAATGGCAAAACTCATTCACTTCAATGGGTGCAGAATAAGGTTTTTTCTTGGAGTTTTACTGGGTTCGTCTCTGTGTCTGGATTCCCAGAGACCACTGAAGGCCTGAAGTGTGCTTTACTGCCCAGAGACTGTGACCTTTGCTGTATGATATAGACTTTGCCAGAATTATTCATGCCTTTGTCACCTCCAGGAAGGTGCTTTGGCCCTGCTTAGAGTCACCTTTGGCAGAAGCTGGAGCTAGTGCAAAATGAGGCCATGCCTACTTTTGAGTGGGGTCTTCCTTTTCCCCTGTGCACACTATCTCTAGGTGCTCTTATCCACCAACACAGCTCCAAATACCATCACCAATCTCCCTTTCTACTGATAAACTACCCCCGCCCTCCAACACACAATTGCATAACAGTCCCCGCTCGCTGCAGACACAAATGCATACGAAGGTAAAAGGAATGAAGACATTATCTCTGCAATGTGCAGCCTGCAGATAGTCTCCTTATAGTTTTACCTTTGATATTGTTATGCTGAGAAATGCTGGTGACTGCTTGGATCACAAACCTCTTTGACATAGGGAGGTTTAGGTTGGACATTAGGAAAAAGTTCCTAACTGTCAGGGTGGTTAAACACTGGAATAAATTGCTAGGGAGGTTGTGGAATCTCCATCTCTGGAGATATTTAAGAGTAGGTTAGATAAATGTCTATCAGGGATGGGCTAGACAGTATTTGGTCCTGCCATGAGGGCAGGGGACTGGACTCGATGACCTTTCGAGGTCCCTTCCAGCCCTAGAATCTATGAATCTATGAATTGGAAGTATCTGCACTCAACTGTCAGGATGAGTTAATCAGAAGCTCCCCCCCCCGACAAAATGGGGTTGTGAACCCACCCAGGAATTTGAGGGAGAGGTTGTTTGGCTGAGTACTGTTTGTGTTATACATGTGTTTGTGAGAGGCAGAACACACAGGGGGACCAAGAGGCAAAAAGCCAAGCAGCAACCTGTGAGCTCAGGGTGACCCTGGAAAAAGTCAGAGTGAGCTTTTGGGTCTGGGGTTGGATAAAGAAGTTTGGGGTTGTAAGCTAAGAAACTGCTCCTTTTTATTCGTGATTCCTCCTGCATTTGGAGGAGCAGGACCTTGTACATTCCTTGTCAATAATCAAGACTGCATCAAAGAAAATACCAGCCTCCAACAATTTCTACTTCCATCTGGAAAATCCTTAGGGCCCTGAGCTTTGACTAGCCGCTCGGGTCAAAAAGGGGCAACACATCTCCTTGCAGACTCCTATACCCAGTGGCAGATGACTCTGACTGACTCTCTCTCTCTCTCTCTCTCTCTCTCTCTCTCTCNTCGCCACTTCATTCCTCGGCAGCAATTCCGCGGCAGGTCCTTCGCTCCGAGAGGGAGTGAGGGACCCGCTTGCGAATTGCTGCCGAAGACCTGGACGTGCCGCCCTTCTCCATTGTGGCCGCCCCAAGCACCTGCTTGCTGGGCTGGTGCCTGGAGCCAGCCCTGTCCCTACTCATCTCATGGAGACATAACTTGCCATAGAAACATAGGAACTGCCCTTCTATTGGCTATTTTGTACACCTCTATCATATTCTCTCTTATTCGTTTCCTCCTGAAAGCAGACAGTCTTCATCTCTTCACTCTTTCCTCATAAGGAAGTCGTTCCAGCTCTCTAATCATTGTCCTTGCCTTTCTCTAGACCTCTTCTATCTCCACTTTATTTGGGTCACACCATTTCTGAGCTCTCTCAAATAACTTATTGGATCATGTCCTTTTCAATGCTCTGATGAACATAGTGCACCCAGTGGATTTCTGACTACTCCTGTGAGATAGGAAATGTGGCACAGCCATTGCCTCTCACCCAGAAACTGGGCGGAGTGGTCCGGGTCTTCGGCGGCACGTCGGCGGCAGGGGGGTCCGCTCCGCGTCTTCTGCGGCACCGAAGGACCCCCCGCCGCTCAAAAGCCGCCGAAGACCCCGGAGCGGCCCCCCTCCGCCGCTGAAATGTCACCGAAGACCCCGGAGCGGACACCCCCCCCGGCCGAAATGCCGCTGGAGCAGACCGCCACCGGGTGAGCCTAAGGCGCGGGGCCCTCTTAGGCGCGGGGCCCGATTCCGGGGAATCGGGGGAATCAGCCTAAAGCCGGCCCTGGTTCCAAACATATTTGTGTGCCCCTATGGGGGCAATGGAACATGGCGGGGGGAGGTCGGTCCTTGGAGCGAGGGGCCAGCCAGGGGCAATGGGGCGGCCCCGCTCCACCCACTGCGAGGGCACTGTTTACAAGCCGGCAGTTGCCAGATGCACACTGGCCCACCCAGCCCTGTGCTGCCAGCGTGCCCCTTCCCCGTGAGGGTGGGTCCACCCCCTGGACCTGCTATGCCCAGCACCCTCCCACACAAATGCATACTGCCCTGAACACCACCACCCCGCCCAACACCCCTCCGCAACCCCACCACAATTGCCCAGTACCCCACACAGACCCTCCACTGCCCAGCACTCTAACATGCACAGATCGCCCCATCCCACTGCCTAGTACCCTTCCCCACAGCCTCACCACAACTACACAGTGCCCCCCCAAGAGACCCCCACTGCCTATACACAATCCTCCCCCACTGCCCAGCACCTCCCACCCTTTCACATCCCAGCATCCCTCCCACAGAGCCACTCCCCCATGCCCTGCTGAGCCAGCGCAGAGCAGGGATCCCCCCTCCCAGCACAGTGCTAGGGGGCAGGACAGCTGAAGCTCGGGAGCAGAGAGCGGCCCCATCCCCCAGGGCCCCGCTCAGCCCTATCTGCCTGGCGCTGATGGGCCTGGTGGTGGAGGAGGCGTTTCCTTGTCTGGCGGGGGGGGCGGGGAGAGCCTCCAACTTCACCAGCCCGCTGCTTCTGCAGAGGAGGCCAAAGTGGACGGTCACCAGCCCAGAGCGGCAGCAACTGAGGGCTCCTCTCCGCCCCGGCTCTGCCTGCGGCTGCCTGCCAGTGACAAGGGCAGAGAGGAGCCCTCAGCCGGCCGCCAGCCGAAAGGAGCAAGCAGTGGGCAGGGAGTGGGGAGGAGCGGGCAGGCAGGGGCAGGGCCAGAGAGAGAAGCCCTGGCTGGCCGGTTGGGAGGAGCAAGCGGGGAGTGGGGGAGGAGCCGGGGGGTAGAGAGGAGCCAGCTGCTCTGGGCGCAGCGCAAGTGGAACAGGCTGGGCCGGGCCCCTTTTGAGTGTTGACCCGGCGCCAGTGGTGCCCAGAAAACCCTAGTAACTGGGGGGATGGCTACACCACAGTCGGGAAGTGTGATTGCAGCACATGTAGACATAACCAAGATTGCTTTGATTTAGCGAGATCCAAGTTAACTCCAGTAACAGTAGCAGTGAAGCTGCAGCATCATGGGCTAGCCCTGCCTCCCCAGAACCTTGGGTACATACTTGTGTGGCTGCCAGCTTGCTCCTACAGCTCCACCGCTATTGTTACGTGAGCTAGGTTTGATCCGATATAGCAAAGCTGGCTCGGGTATGCCTACACATGCCACAATCACACCCCTGATTGCAATGTAGACATAAGTGGGAGCAGCCCAGACAGTGAATGAACATCCTCCACTGCCCTGCACCTTAGGCATTTGTTTACACCAGTGCAAAGTGAATGCAGTTTGGCTGACTGGTGATTTTGGCGTCCTTTTCTACCTGTCTCATGAAAACTTGTCTCCTGAGGTTGACAATACTATAGAATGTAAAGGGGACGTCAAATGCTACGAAGTCAGAAGGGTGGCACTTTGTGCACACTTTGCACTGGTTTAAATGATACCACAAAGTGGGAGGCAGTGGTGCATCAAGCACCTGGTGTCTAACTGGTTCTGTGTAAACCAATCTGGCAATATATCTGCCTAGATTGATGAGAGGCAACACAAATTTGTTGCATCCCAGTTTCCCCAGCCAAAGAATTAGCAGCAACATAGAACATAGAAAAGTGGAGACTTTTTCAAAGCCATGCAGCTGGGCACAAAGAGAAGAGGAAATTGCTGGAAAGAAAAGCTCAGTCATCTCCCCAAATCCTATTATCTGGAGCAGTGGTTCTCAACCAGGGGTATGCATACTCCTGGGGGTACACAGAGGTCTTCAAGGGGGTACATCAACTGATCTAGATATGTGCCTAGTTTTACAGAAGGTTACATAAAAATCACTAGCGAAGTCAGTAGAAACTAAAATTTCATACAGACAAAATGAGAAAGTCAGCAATTGTTCAGTAACAGTGTGCTGTGACACGTTTGTATTTTTATGTCTGATTTTGTAAGCAAGTAGTTTTTAAGTGAGGTGAAACTTGGGGTACGCAAGAAAAATCAGACTCCAGAAAGGGGTACAGTAGTCTAGAAAGGTTGAGAACCATTTCTCTGGAGTATACAAGCATTGTTCCTCATATTTTGCTTAGCCGCCAACTTCTGTATCAGCTTCAAACTTGGCTACTTTGTGCTCAATCCCCACTTCCAAATTGCATGTAACAATCCACCTAAAATGGTGTCCTGGCGTAACCGCCCCCCCCCACCTTGAAGATATTCCATATGTGGCTCCCCGCTAGTTTTCCATTGAGCCACCTCATTGAACTCTTTCCCAATACTGGCTAAAACTGGCCAAAACTGGCCAAAAACTCTTTGAAAATCCGTACTTCACTCCTTCTACTTGGCATGGCAGAGATCTTGAAAGACCTCCAGAAGAATTTTCAAGCACAACTTCCCTGCCTGCCCCCTGCATCGGGGACAAGATTCTCAGCAGGTGTAAATCAAAGGAGATAGGCTGATTTACAGCTCTAACCCTCTGTCAATCCACAAACTTTATCATCCATGCGTCTTTTCAAAACATCCCACTCTGGTCTCTTCATTTTATGAATGAGGCTCCTCCACCCCAGAGAAAATGGCATTAATTTCCCTCCTCCCTGTTTAAAAAAAACTCTTCAAACAGAACATGGGAAGTAATTGCTAGGTATGTGTTTTATTGGTTTCCATACTCTATAAATGCTCATTCAATGTGAGCAGTTGCTGAAAGAGTAATGTAATTAAGGCTGATACAATCAATACTATTAAATTGTCAAGTTCATTTGTTCCATTAATAAAAACAATAAAGCCGCTATTTATTTTGTCTTAATGACTGTAAATACTTTGTTATAAAGTATGCATAGACACACGCACACAAACAACTATGCATGAGATATGAGCCTTTACCTTTCCACTAATCACAAATAAGCACCTATAGATTACAATGTTAGAATTCCATGTTTGGGTTTTGCTAGAGGTGGTAAAAATTTTCAACTGAAAAATTTTCCTGTTAGAAAATGTGGTTTAATTTACATTGAAAATATGAATGTAGACAAAAATGTTTGATTTTTTCCAGCATTTAAAAAAGAAAAATTTGTTTCGTTTCAATTTGAAATATCATTTCAGTTTTTGGAAACTCAAANTTTTTTTTTTTTTTTTTTTTTTTTTTTTTTTCCCTTTCCCCCCCCCCCCCCCCCCCCCCCCCCCGGAAAAATGGGATGAAAGGTAAAAGAGTGTGTGAAAGTAGGGATACCCATTTTTAATACTTATTTACTGTTTTCCAATTTTCAAAAGTTAGAAAACAGTAAGTGTGTGAAAATGAGTAAAGCCACTTTTCACGCTTTAACTGTTTTCTAAGTTTTTTCATAGGAAAAACTGTGGGCTTTCTGATCAGCTTTAGGTTCTGGGGAGATCATAAATCAGCAATCAGATTTTGTATGGTGAAACCTCAGCCTCCTTGTTGAAGCCCTGGATGTTCTCTACTTTCCCTGTTTTCCATCCTTCCATACCAGTGTATTTTGTATTGCACCCATCATTCTTCAGGCAATCATCCATCATCCTTCAGCCAAAGGGCCACATGGACTCCCTTCAGAGCCATTAATGTGCATCCTTAATCAGCCCGAAGGGGCACCGTGGAGAGACATAAGGCCCTCTTTCCACCTCCACTCCCATATCGCTCCACCCCCAGTGTGGAAAGTCCTTTGAGTACATTGTAGCTGTATATGGGGGTGGGCTGCTGGAAGTATCTCCTACCCTTTCTTAATTTTCCAGCGCTTCTTGGTTTCATTTTGGACACATACCTTTATGGCACCATTCAGCTCCTTTTTTTAAAAAGAGGATTTTTTGAAACCATTTTAATTAATTTACCCTTTGGGAATCATGAAAAATAAGTGAATAAATATAGATTTCATGCCTTTCCTCTTTTTTAGAGGAAAATATGCATTGTTTTCCAGTTAGTTTCTAACCCTGGCCTTTTGTGGAAATATACATTGAAGCGTATTAAAATGTAAATTAAAGGTATAGTAACAACCAAAGAGCACATGCATGTACATTTCTTTATCAAACTGGTGTCTATGCTGCGCTGCGAAGATACTGCATAGCAAGCTGGTGCACCATGACATCCCATGTGCACCTTGCTGCAGTGCAATGGAAGTCCTGGAGTGTAGCTTGGCTAACTACTCCTTTAAAGCGTGGTAAGCCAAGCTGCACTGCAGGACTTTCCCTGCACTCTAGCAGTGTCCACACGTGATGTTACTGCGTGGCAAGGTAGTGTGCTGTACATTCAGATCCTGGCATGCTGCACAGCAACTTACTGTGTAGATATGGCTTCAGTAAAGATTCTGGGTGAAGGCTCTGTCAAGTTCTCATTGTATCTGAGCACTGCACTCAAGAAAAGCATTTTCTTTGCACTCCACATTCCAAAATGTCATCTGACCATTACTATGGTTGTAATGGCCAATTAGGACATTTTCTTCTGGTCCATGGGAATACCATTTAGGGACATTATAGGTCAGATTTCTGTCAACCTTACGCTGAGTAGGTCTATGGCAGAGTAAGGTACTCCTCAACCTGAGTAAGGGTGTCAGGATTTGGCCCTATGTGCCTGCATCTAGTATGTATGTTTTTTCTGGACTCCTTTTTTTCCATGCCCAAATTGTGTATAGACTCCTGAATCTGTACATCTGATTAAAAGAAACAACTATGAACATTTTAATAGACTCCAACCTTGCAAGATTTATGGCAGCCAGTAGGAGAAGGAATGCACACTGGGGGTTGTTTTTTCTCTTTTTTAACTTTATAGAGAGACAGATTGACAGACTAATCACCTGCTCTCTGTCAACATCTGTCCTGTGTCTTGAGCTCTGGGTTTTTAAGTTCGGGTTGGGGGCGGGAGGCAAAAATTTATGAGCAAATGTTGCCAGGATGGCTTCAGAGAGCATCTATGTCTTTCACGTTTTCTCTGATTGCCATAGAACATCGTTCAGCCCTCAGCTGTACTTGGCAATAATTGGCTGAAACAAAGTAATGTTACCCCTGTTGGCGTCTAGGCAGAGAATGAGCAGATATAGGCATAGGACCCTCTCCAGGCTGCTGTCATATGCTTGGGGAAAGCAGGCATGGCAGGAAGGCGAGGGTGAGGAATGCTGGACGGACCTGCATTCTGATATAGCAGGCTGACAGACTGCTCATACAAGCACTTCGGGGGGGAAGCCCTGGTAGTGTTAGTTGGGCCAATGGTACCAGTGGTCCGTTGATGACTGTCAGTGTTTGTGAGAGGAGGGAAAGGGCTGCAGAAGAGAGACAAAGATGTGGAGGACATAGAGTCTGCAGTCAGAGAAGAGAGCGGGTGGACACAGAGAGCTGAGGTGGGGTGAAGACCACCCTCAACATTAAAACCAGTTTCCAGCCCTGCTCCCACTCTCCCCACCATGACTTCCTAGGGCTAGTCTTGATATGGGGGAGGATGATCCCCCACTGACAGCATTATGCTGCTGAGTGTCACCAGAAAAAAAGACTAGGAAGATCTCTAAGATCAAAAGCTAAACAGGAGTTCCCCATACGCTGAACTACTGCTGGTAAGTAAGATCTCCAGGAGTCTGGGTGCCCTGGAACTGGCTGTGCTGGTGCTGAGTAGTGTCATAACACTGCCTGGTCCTAGCTTGGAGGATAAGACCAAAACTATGTTATATCCCAGCTTTACTCCAGACTCCCTGGTCTTTACTCCATGTGTGGGGAAGTGGCTAACCCTAAAGCCTACACTTACAGCATGGTATCCTGGTTCTAATATAACATGCGGTGCTATCCCCACAGGTAAACCACATGGTGCTGTGGTAAGCAGACTGTGAAGAGCTACAAAGGGATCTCACAAAACTAGGTGACTGGGCAACAAAATGGCAGATGAAATTCAATGTTGATAAATGCAAAGTAATGCACATTGGAAAACATAATCCCAACTATACATATACAATGATGGGGTCTAAATTAGCTGTTACCACTCAAGAGAAAGATCTTGGAGTCATTGTGGATAGTTCTCTGAAAACATCCACTCAATGTGCAGCGGCAGTCAAAAAAGCAAACAGAATGTTGGGAATCATTAAGAAAGGCATAGATAAGACAGAAAATATATTGCCTCTATATAAATCCATGGTACGCCCACATTTTGAATACTGCATGCAGATGTGGTCGCCCCATCTAAAAAAAAATGTCTTGGAATTGGAAAAGGTTCAGAAAAGGGCAACAAAAATAATTAGGGATATGGAACGGTTTCCATATGAGGAGAGATTAATAAGATTGGGACTTTTCCGCTTGGAAAAGAGATGACTAAGGGGGGGATATGATAGAAGACTATAAAATCATGACTGGTGTGGAGAAAGTAAATAAGGAAGCGTTATTTACTCTTCATAACACAAGAACTAGTCACCAAATGAAATGAATAGGCAGTAGGTTTAAAACAAACAAAAGGAAGTATTTCTTCACACAACGCAGTCAACCTGTGGAACTCTTTGCCAGTGGATGTCGTGAAGGCCAAGACTATAACAGGGTTAAAAAAAGAACTAGATAAGTTCATGGAGGATAGGTCCATCAATGGCTATTAGCCAGGATGGGCAGGGATGGTGGTCCTAGCTTCTGTTTACCAGAAGCTGGGAATGGGTGACAGGGGATGGATCACTTGATGATTACCTGCTCTGTTCATTCCCTCTGGGGTACCTGGCATTGGCCACTGTCAGAAGACAGGATTCGGGGCTAGATGGACCTTTGGTCTGACCCAGTGTGGCAATTCGTGTTATAAACACTAGGTCCCCTGTTGTGTTAACCAAACTTGTTTTAATGCGGCTAATTTCATACTGTAGATGGACACTGACAACCTAGGGCATTCAGCCCGAGTCCTCCTCATAGACACTTACAGCCTGTGGTGAGATGTCACATTTCTGAAAGAAACAAATCTTCCTTGAACTGGAACCTGTTCCCCTTCAGTTCTGTTCTAAATACTCTGTCAGCCCGTCAGCCTCCATCCCCCCTCCCTCACACTCCCTGTAATGATTGACTTGTGGGCCACAGTGCTTGTTCCATGAGGTAAACCCCAGTGTTCACTCAGGTCTGGGAAACACAAAGCCAGCAAGAAAGCTTCAAAGACTCTATACTTCACTTGCAATACACATGAGAAAAACAGGTTGAAACAAACTCTGGAGCAGTTAATGGCAGAATTCCAGCACTGCCTTCCTGGTGTGGGTTTAGCAGTTTGGGTTTCCTACTCGGCAGTAGCAGACAGTCTGAAAAAGCCGACAGTGGCAGAAGGTGCAGACATCACAGCACGGGGGAGAGGGTGGCTTGCAGTTTTTCCAAGTAGCCACACAATTAGCTGGGAGTATGGGCCTGGGCCTGCGGGATTTTCCTTTCTGGGTCTTTCTCTGCAAGACAGAAATTAAAACTTTTATTAACTCTACAGCAATCCCAGATCATGAATAAAGCATCAATACAGGATTTGACCAAGAGAAATGTTGGTTTGAGATCAGGAGCAAATACCTAATAGTGTGGCCAATATTGGACATTAGCATAGCCTCTCAGAAGAATTAGTGGAAGCCCCAAGCCCAATATCCTGAGTCATTTAAAACAGGACTGGACAGGGTCCTGGAGAATGTACTGCTATCCTGCATTGGCAAAGCAATGGACCAGATGATCTGAGGGTTGCTCGTAATACTTTGCCCATCTACAATGTCTTTTTATGTGAAGATCTGAGAACATGTTTCAAACCTCACAACACCTCTGCAAAGTTGATATCAGCCCTGTTTTATAAACAAAGAAACTGAGTCACAGAGAGGTGAAGTGAAACCTGGGAATAGAACTCAGGTTTTCTGGTCTACAGACTGGTGCTTTAAGCACAAGTCTAACTGCCCCCCTAAGAGAATTTATCAATTTTTAGGGCCATATTTTTAGTCTTCTAAAATTATTCCATAATAGCAGGGTAAAAAAACAGCCACCACCCTGTATGTAGGCATGTGCAAACTGCTAGTCAAGTATGCACCCAATTCCTGCATGGAAACCCCTATTTGCAAGAACAAATGCAAGTTTTTAGGTGAGCAAACAAAATCTCTTGCAAATCTTCTAGCCTACTTGTGGAGATATTTTGCAAATGCAGCTCCTCTTGTCTATGAGTCAATACAAACAGAATCTTTCTGTCCCAGCGTGCAAAAGGGGGGAGGCACCTGGGACCCCAAAGCTCCAGGTACATAACAAGCGGCATTCCCATTATTAACCCTCAATTTTTTTCAGAGGGCTAAGACTGAGGGTAAAATTTTCAGAAGTGCCTATGTAATTTAGGAGCTTAAATCCTATTTACTCTGGCAGGGCCGTCCCTAGGGGGGTGCAGGGCCCGGGACATAAGTACCAAGTTTCTAATCTGCTGGGGGGGGGTGCTCCCCCCGGCTCTGCCTAAGCCCCGCCCCCACCTAGGCCCTACCCCCATTCCACCCCTTCCTGTAAGGTCCAACCCCCACCCTGCTTCTTCCCACCCCCACTCCACACCTGCCCCCACCCCGCCTCCTCCCGCCCCTGCCCCGTCCAGTTCTGCCCCTTCCCCCGAGCGCACTGTGCCCTCGTTCCTCTCCCCTCCCCCCAGCACCTCCTGACACCGCAAAACATCTGATCCGCGGCAGGCGTTAGGCGCTGAGAGGGACAGGGAGGTGCTGATTGGCGGGGCCTGCTGGTGGGCAGGAGGTGCTGGGGGGAGAGAGGGGGAGGTCTGGTAGGGGGGCTCATCCTTGCCTCCCCCCCGCCTGCCTGCCTGCCACTCGCCTCCCCATTCACCTCTTTACCATGCTCGCCCGCCCACCTCCCACCTCACTTCCCCGCCCACCTCCTCACAATTTTATCGAAGCATGGGGCGCCCTGAAGCATGGGGCCTGGGGCGATCGCCCCGATTCATGGTATCCAAGGGATGGCTCTGACTCTGGAAAGCAAATGGAGCTGCATATGAAAATGGACCCCCCCCCCCCAAATTGTGATTTTTAGGAGGAAAAAGACTTAACTGACAGAGTTAAATCACAAGAATTCACCAACAAGCTCCTGAGGAGAAGTTCCAAGGGGGGGGGGGACCAGGCAGGCCACTACCCACAAAAACGGAAGGAAAAGCAAATACCCTAGCTTCATTCTGGCTGAGGGCCTCTATGCCACAAAAAGCCATCATGCCTGCTAAAGAGGCCAGTCCTTTCTCTACCCTCCTCCTGGCTACCACTGAGGTGTAGGTATCCAGCAATGTCCAACATTTAAGACTTGACATTTACAATCAGGGAACCTCTAGCCAAGCAGCAAGTCCATCAACGTTAATCAGCTGCAATGAGAAAACCACTGGCTAATCTTTTCAACCACGGACGAGCTGCCTGAGACGCCTCTCCCTCGGCATTCTCCCTCGGCCTCCCCACTTGCTTTTTTCACTCTAGGTGGTGAATGTGTGTGCATGCGCATGTGTGAGAGCATGTGTGCAATGACTGCACAGAATTGATCTGAGAATGACACCTCTAGAATAGTTCCATAAATATCTAAACCAGCCCTAAGTTAAACAACCTCGCTGGCTGCAAGAATACATCCCTATGTATTTTATGGATTAGGAGTTGTATATTGAAACCATGCTATTTTTATCTACTTTCTTGTTTGCTAGTTGAAATTAACAAGTTTTGACATCCTAAAATTTACTGAATGCTTCATGGAATAGGAGTACTTGTGGCACCTTAGAGACTAACAAATTTATTGTAGCATAAGCTTTCATGGGCTACAGCTCACTTCATCGGATGCATGTAGTGGAAAATACAGAAGGAAGATATATATATATACACACATGAAACAATGGATCTTACCATACACATTATAAGGAGAGTGATCAGTTGTCAGCAGGAGAGAAAAATAAGTCTTTGTGGTGGTAATGAAAATCGCCCATTTCCAGCACTTGACAAGGAGATATAAGGAACTGTAGGGGGCGGGGGGGAAGATAAGCATGGAGAAATAGTTTTACCTTGTGTAATGGCCCATCCACTCCCAGTCTTTATTCAAACCTAATTTGATGGTGTCCAATTTGCAAATTAATTCCAATTCAGCAGTCTCTCGTTGGAGTCTGTTTTTGAAGTTTTTTTGTTGTAATATTGCGACTTTTAGGTCTGTAATCGAGTGGCCAGGGAGGTTGAAGTGTTCTCCAACTGGTTTTTGAATGTTATAATTCTTGACGTCTGATTTGTGTCCATTTATTCTTTTACGTAGAGACTGTCCGGTTTGGCCAATGTACGTGGCAGAGGGGCATTGCTGGCACATGATGGCATATATCACATTGGTAGATGTGCAGGTGAACGAGCCTCTGATAGTGTGGCTGATGTGATTAGGTCCTATGATGGTATCCCCTGAATAGATATGTGGACAGAGTTGGCAACGGGCTTTGTTGCAAGGATAGGTTCCTGGGTTAGTGTTTTTGTTGTTTGGTGTGTGGTTGCTGGTGAGTATTTGCTTCAGGTTTGGGGGCTGTCTGTAAGCAAGGACTGGCCTGTCTCCCAGGATCTGTGAGAGTGATGGATCGTCCTTCAGGATAGGTTGTAGATCCTTGATGATGCGCTGGAGAGGTTTTAGTTGGGGGCTGTAGGTGATGGCTAGTGGCGTTCTGTTACTTTCTTTGTTAGGCCTGTCCTGTAGTAGGTGACTTCTGGGTACTCTTCTGGCTCTGTCAATCTGTTTCTTCACTTCAGCGGGTGGATATTGTAGTTGTAAGAACGCTTGATAGAGATCTTGCAGGTGTTTGTCTCTGTCTGAGGGGTTGGAGCAAATGCGATTGTATCTTAGAGCTTGGCTGTAGACAATGGATCGAGTGGTGTGGTCTGGATGAAAGCTGGAGGCATGTAGGTAAGTATAGCGGTCAGTAGGTTTCCGGTATAGGGTGGTGTTTATGTGGCCATCATTTATTAGTACTGTGGTGTCCAGGAAGTGGATCTCTTGTGTGGACTGGTCCAGGCTGAGGTTGATGGTGGGGTGGAAATTGTTGAAATCATGATGGAATTCCTCAAGGGCTTCTTTACCATGGGTCCAGATGATGAAGATGTCATCAATGTAGCGCAAGTAGAGTAGGGGTGTTAGGGGATGAGAGCTGAGGAAGCGTTGTTCTAAGTCAGCCATAAAAATGTTGGCATACTGTGGGGCCATGCGGGTACCCATAGCAGTGCCGCTGATTTGAAGGTACACATTGTCCCCAAATGTAAAATAGTTATGGGTGAGGACAAAGTTACAAAGTTCAGCCACCAGGTTTGCCGTGACATTATCGGGGATAGTGTTCCTGATGGCTTGTAGTCCATCTTTATGTGGAATGTTGGTGTAGAGGGCTTCTACATCCATAGTGGCTAGGATGGTGTTTTCAGGAAGATCAGTAATGGATTGTAGTTTCCTCAGGAAGTCAGTGGTGTCTCGAAGATAGCTAGGAGTGCTGGTAGCGTAGGGCCTGAGGATGGAGTCTACATAGCCAGACAATCCTGCTGTTAGGGTGCCAATGCCTGAGATGATGGGGCGTCCAGGATTTCCAGGTTTATGGATCTTGGGTAGCAGATAGAACACCCCTGCTCGGGGTTCTAGGGATGTGTCTGTTCGGATTTGATTTGTGTGGAGAAAAAGTCCTGCAAGATTTTGGCCAACTCAGAACTTTTTTTGTATCTGTCCAGAAGCCAACATGATTATGGCTGATTCAAATCCGAGTATCTGAATGTGATCCCATCCCACAAAACTCCAAGGGGTTCTGGTCCAAGATCCTATTTTTGGTCAGTGGCTAGCTGTGAGAAGTACTTGCTAATTTTGGAGGCACCTTAATGGAGCCACTGAACATTTGGGTTACAGCAGCCAGGATTTGGGGGTCGTTTGTGTGAGGAGAGGTATGAGATTTCTGGCTGGGATAAGGGATTGGCTAAAATCCTATTCTTGTTGTTAAAATAAATATAATTTACGTTTCACCACAGGCTGTAAGAACAGCTGAAACATGCTTCTGATGCAGGGGTTATTCAAACACAGGTTCCTGTTAAAGCATTAGCCATGAGTAGTGATACCTCTATACCTTTCCTTATCATGGATTTTTTGACAGGTTTCCATGAAATTCCCTCCACTGCTATATTGTGCTAATTAGACCCCTGTATTAGACTGACTGCCCTTCCTTTTGTCCTACCCGCTTTTTATCCAATGAGTTGGTCATGTGGCTCTGGAAGTCTCTCCTACCCTTTCTTAATTTTCCAGCGCTTCTTGGTTTCATTTTGGGACACATACCCTTTATGGCACCATTCAGCTCCTTTTTTTTAAAAGAGGGTTTTTTTAAACCATTTTAATTAATTTACTCTTTTGGAATAATTAAAAATAAGTGAATAAATATAGATTTCATGCCTTTCTAATTTTTAGAGGAAAATATGCATTTTTTCCCAGTTAGTTTCTAACCCTGGCCTTTTGTGGAAATATACATGGAAGCGTATTAAAATGTAAATTAAAGCTAGAATACCTATCAAAAGGAACGTGCATGTACATTTCTTTATCAAACTGGTGTAAAGTTTAACCTCTAATAAAGGAAAGAAATATACACTAAACATTATTGAGAAGATTTTGTTCCTCTGTTTGTTTGAATGCTCTGCAATTCACTTAGGCAAAGCTTTACTAAAATTAACAGTCCTCTTATACAGCTTAAGCCAATTGATGCTAATTTACAATTAATATAAAAAATGATGAAGACATACATTGCTTTTATACATGGAATAAAGGAAACTGGAATAAAGGTTAGGCACATAACTTCGTTAGGGTGTGTCCAGGCCCGCCAACATGCAATTCCGGACCCCAGGGCAGAACAATCAATGGGCCTGCTGGGTGTGCTCTTCTGGCACCGCCAGGGCTTTCACATGCCCGCCCGGCTGCCTTCGCCGCTGCCAGTACCATCCTGTGCATGCCTAGGAGCCCTGCGGCCTACCTGGGCGATTTAAAAGGGCTATGGGGCACCCAAGCCCTTTTAAATTGCCCGGGCCCCTGGGCAATTGCCCCCTTTGTCGTTGTCCACCCGTCCTGTCCCCTCCCCTGTCTGCGGGTCTGGGTGTGTCTGCCAGTTTTTAAAGACAAATGCTAAAGGAATTGTGTAGAAAAAGGAAGTTTGATTCCTGGTCCAGAAATAAAATAAATAAATAAGGCTAACTGCTAAATTTACATAGGTTTTGTAAAAATTTTGATAAAGAAATCTACATGCATGCTTCTTTGGATTGGTGTTTTAACAATACCAGTATTATACAGTAATATGCTGCAATGTATAATTCCATAAAATGGGGTTAGAAAACCCTTCAGACTGGCTCAGGAAAACATGATCTAGTTTAAGATTCATATGATTCCACAAAAGGCCATGTGGCTGGTAACGACCTTCTGATTGGCTCAACCAATCAGCGTTCGTTAAAAGCTCCCAGAACCAGGCTTTCTGCCTTTTGACTTGTGATGATTGGTCTGGTAAGCTGCTTTTTTCTTTTCTCTGCCTTTTTTCTTTTATATATATATATATTTTTAAGCTTTCTTGGACATCTCGGAAAGGGGGCTGCAGAACAACTGTGCACCACACACATGTAATTAACTGTAAGTTTACATTTTCTCTCTCTGTCGATATTTTGTAGCTTTTGTGCCATGATTTAATTTCTCTAGACTTGTGCTAACTGCACAATATTTTTCTCTAAAAATGCTGAAAAGTTATGAAATAATATATTAACACTTCTCCTTTATTCCGTGTTAAGTCTTTTTGCATTTATTTAATTTACTTAGAATTGTACTAGTGGTTTTGTACAATTATTGAATTGACTTTATTTAGTACTGGCAGGAGCCCTGGAAATCAATCAAAAACATACAATGAGGAAAGATATAGAGTTATTACTTCTGCCATAATAACTTTACAGTGTTATGAGAATAGTCACGCACCTTGGATTCTTTCTTCTTCTCTGCCTCTTTCCTGCTTACTTTCCGGGATGTTTTGGTTAATTCTTCAAAGAGAAAATAAAACATAGCATGGAGTTAAGTGTGTATTTACTGTGAGGCATATGTGATTGTTTAATTTAGATATACAACACTGTTTTTGGGCTGATGTCTTTACTGATAAGAAATAAAGTAGCTTCACTAACTTATCTTCTCGGAGTACAGTGTTTGTAAACTCAGGAAGCCCTTCTGTTGGAGCCATCCTTATATAAACATAGTGGGTCTGAGGCCATGTCTATACTACAAACTGTGATCGATTCAAGTTATATCAGCATACGGTGCCAGTTAGTATATCGCTTGTGTGCATGTATATCTGGCCGGTTATGTCAGCGCAGCATGTACTCACCAAGTGTGTTTGTCAATGAATAGTGCGGTGCACCATGGCTATGTATCCCAGTGTGCAACTCACCATCGTTTGGTGCACTGTCTTTTGGAAATTTTTTGCAGTGCATGGTGGGACAGAAACTAGGCATACAAGGGTGATTGAGAGCTAGGGGTCAAGTTCCCATCATGCACTTTCTCCATTCCATAATGCCATCCATAGCCCATCATTTTTGCACCTTTTTTAAAAGTCCTACAAATCTGCATGGCATTTTTGCTGGTAACCATTTCTGACTGAAGCTTGGATCCCGCACAGCTCTGCACTATTGTCATGAGCACTGCAAACACAGGGTGAATGAGCCCCCAGTATGTGCAGAGCCGCAAGAAGAAAACCACAGCAATGGAGAACATGACCATTTTGTGGAGGACAGATTGCTGTAGGACATAGTGCAAACCAATTCAAGGTTGTCAGTGATGGTCATGGAGCAGCTGCAGATGGTAGAGTGCCATGCCTGGGCCTGCGAAATGAGAACTGCCTGGTGGGATCGCATTGTAATGCAAGTTTGTGATGATGAGCAGTGGCTGCAAGAATTTTTGGATGAGAAGGGCCACATTCCTGGATGTGTGTGTCAAGCTCGCCCCAGCCCTTCAGCACAAGGACACCAGGATGAGAGCTACTCTGACCGCACAGAATGGAATGGCAACACTGGATTGCTACTGGTCAGAGGGAAATAATTTTGGAGTTGGAAAATCCACAGTGGGGGCTGTTGTCATGCATGTGTGCAGGGCCATTAATCATCTCCTGCTACGCAGGATTGTGACTCTCAGTAATGTGCAGGACACAGAGCATGGATTTGCAGCAATGGGGTTCCCAAACACCAGCAGTGTGATAGATGGCTTGCATGCACATCCCTATTTTGGTCTCAGTCCACCTTGCCTGTCAACAGAAAGTGTGACTTTTCTATAGTTATGCGACCATTGTTGGATCACTGGGATGCTTCCCCGATATCAGTGTGAGCTGGTCACGGAAGGTGCATGTCACTTGCATTTTTAAGAACACAGGACTGTTCAGAATGGTGCAAGCCGGGACATTCCTTCCAGACTGGTGGATTACCTTTGGTGATGTTGAAATGCCCGTAGTGATTCTGGGGGGATCTAGCCTATCCCTTGCTCCCCAAGCTCATGAAGTCATACAGGGTCCAGCTCGACAGCACCGAGGAAACATTCAATGACAGTTGAATGTGCTTTCAGTAGCTTGAAGGGCCGCTGGTGGTGTTTAGTGACAAGATTGGATCTGAGTGAGAAAAATATCCCAATGGCTATAGCTGCCTGTTGTATCTTGCATAATATCTGTGAGGCAAAGGGGGACAAGTTGCCTCCGGTGTGGAAGGCAGAGGTGGGGTGGCTGTCTGCTGACTTTGAACAGCCAGACACAAGGTCCATTAGAAGCGCTCAGTGTGAAGCTATGTAGCTTAGGGAAGAGCATTTTAAGAGTCAGCCAACAGTAATGTGGTGTGGTGGATTGTATTCTACCTGGCTCTGAAGTCTGTGGGTGGGCGGGGGGTTTGGTTGGCTAGCTCCCAGTACCAAAAGGGGAAGGGTCGATGGGAAATCAGGACCCTGAGACTGACAGTCCCCAGGAACAATGGGGAGAGGCCAATGCTCCAGGTCAGCCTGATTGACAGGGCGGGCAGGCTAATCAGGGAGTCAAGAGACCAGGGAGGGTCCCATCCTCCACGTGAGCTGGAATTGCCTGGGTCAGACAGAGTGGGGCCGAGCTAAGGAGAAAGCAGGGGCCCAAGCTGAGCTGTGGAGCAGAGCTGTGCCAGATCCAGAGGCAGGGGCGGTGAGTTATATGGGCCCATGGAGCCCATGCTCCAGGAATATTCAGGGCCCGGGAGCCCAGCTCCACCAATGTTTGGGGCCGGGTCGCCCCCCTGGCCCTGCCTGCCGCCCCCATGCGCCTCCCCCAGAGTGTCTCCCAGCCCCGCCTGCTGCCCCCGGGCGATTTAAAAGGGCCTGGGGGTCCCCAGCTGCCACCAGCAGCACAGCCGGGCTAAGGCAGCTTCCTGCCCACCCTCGCTCCACGCCACTCCCAGAAGCGGGCGGCATGTCCCTGTGGCCCTGGGTGTGTGTGTGTCTCTGTGCGCTGCCCCTGTCCCGACTCCGCAGCTCCCATTGGCCAGGAATTGTGGCCAGTGGGAGCTGTGGGGGTAGTGCCTGGGGGCAGCCGTGCGCGGAGACCCCCCAGCACCACCTGCCTAGGAGCCGCCCGAGGTAAGCGCCTCACCCCCCCTCGGCCCCTCCTGCACCCCAACCCCAAGCCCAGAGCCCACACTCCTCACCCCCTCCCACACTCCAACCCTCTGCCCCAGCCCAGAGCCCACACCCCAAACCTCCTCCTGCACCCAAACTCCCTCCCAGATCCCTCACCCCAAACCCCCTCCCGCATACAAACTCCCTCCCAGAGCCCACACCCCTCCTGCACCCCAACCCCCTGCCCCAGCCCAGACCCTGCACCCCTACCACACCCAATCTCCCTCTCAGAGCCTGCACCCCAAACCTCCTCCCGCACCCAAACTCCCTCCCAGAGCCTTAGACAGGTGTGTGTGTGTGTGTGGGGGGGGGGGGGGACAGGACGGGACTTGGGGCCATTCTGGGCACCACCAAAAATTATACAAACCTGCTGCCCCTGTCCAGAGAGGCCAGAAAAGCAGTGCAGGGAGCAGGTCAGAGCTGGGAGCAGAGTCACATACAGAAGCAGCCCACAGAGCAGACCTGTGCTGGGAGCTGAGCTGCAGCAACCAGAGCCAGGGGGGCCAGAGACGCAGCCCAGAGAGCTGGAGGTAGAGCAGCAGCCGTGCTGAGGCAGAGTGGAGCTGGAGCTGAGGCTGGAGCAGTCCGGAGCCGGGTGCGGTGAGCAGCTGGGGAGAGCGAGGGGGACCATGGGCAGCGGGCCCAGCGCAGGGAGACGCCTCCAGCCAAGAGGCTTTGCAGGCAGGGCCGGTGCAACCACTAGGCGAACTAGGCGGTTGCCTAGGGCGCCAAGTGGTTGGGGGCACCCACTGGGTCTTAGTGTCCACCCTTCTGGTTTTCCTATCCCTGTTCTGACCCTTCCTGCAGGCTCCGAGTCTTCCTGGGAAGGGGATCTAATAGTTAAAGGAGAAAAAGCCTCCAGCCTGCCAGATCTATTAGCACAACACTGAAACTGTTAAAGAGCCATTCAAGGGGTAATGAAGCCACTTAACAGGCATTTGCCTCATATTTACTCAGGACATGTCAGTCTACAGGATCTTAGTTTAAAATTTGCTTTAAAAATATTTCATTTGTGAGTTGGTGAAGATTATAAAATCATATCTCTAAAAAATCCTTGCATAGATTTTTAGATGCACAATCATCTTTAGCCTTAAATGCTTGGATCTTCAGACATACGTTTTTTTAAATAAATCCTTCAAAAGACCTCCCTTATCTAAAATACACATTTTAATTACTATAGTAAAAAAAACTTACTTCCAAAGTCTTCCTGTCCTTTCTGTTCATCCATTTCTCCCTTTACCCCCTCTCCCCCAACCCCCATTGAAGAGAGCCCTTAAACGGACAACAGCCCTTTGCATGCAGAGTTTCCCTTTCTTTACTTCTGATTATCTGATGAACTAGTTTTAAGCAAAATCAGTACCATAGTAAGATATAAAATCCTTTGTTATGCCTAAAATCTTTGGAAACATATTTTTTAAAGTTGGTGACATTTCATAAACATGTGTATTGTTATGGAGATCACACACAGTAAATTAGTGTTCCCTTTTTCTAAAAGCAATGAACATTGTTATGAACACACTAAACCTCTGTAACTGATTAATTTAAAATAATGTCTGTTTCAGTGAGTTAAATATGTAGTAATCTGGAATGATTACTTTATGAAGGTTTAAGAGTACATTTAAAATATAAAATCAGCTTAGAAATACTGATTAAGAAAATGTAAAACAGAGAAGAGCTGCATCATGTATTCCATAATATTTAATGTTGTATTCAGCAAGACAGCTTACTCACCCTTACTACAAAGTTTTTGCAAATAAATGTCTGACAAACTTCAGGGCATATAAAAAAACCTGTGACTGACATTTTTTATTCCCAAGTTTAGTGCTTTTAATTAGGTACCTTCTGCATGTCCATTCTGCGTGAGGGAGAGGGTACAGGGATCTCTGCGGGGAACTGTGACTACGCCACCGTGAGGCGGGCCGGGCGTCTTGTTATTCTTTCTGCTTTGTCCCTCCGCCCCCGCCGGGCTGCAAGCTCAGGCTGCCATAGGGCACAGGGGCACCAGTTTAATAATACTGCATAGGGCCCCATAAATCCTAAGGACGGCCCTAGGGGCGCCAAAAAGCGGTGCCCTGGCTCAGCAGGGAGGAGCTGCCTTCCGGAGACACCGGAGAGCCAGAGCGTTGTTTTGCGGGGGCGGCGAGCCCCAGCCAGGGAGGAGCCGGTGCGGCACAGGGGGGCAGGAGCCCTGCAAAGGCGGCAGCGCTGCTAGCAGGGAGCAGCCGCGCCCCTTGCCCCTCCTGCCCAGGCTTCAGCCTGGCGCCCTCCCCGGGAGCTCCTGCAGGCTGCAGCAGATGCATGCAGGCAGAGGCCCCCGTGCGCCCTCCAGCTCCCCCCTCGCTGTGCTCGGGGCCTGCGGCTCCCGGGCATGTGAGCCACTGCTGGGGCGCGGGGCCCTGAGCCTGCTCTGGGAGGGGCAGCAACGGCGGCAGCTCACACTCCCGGGAGCCGCAGAGCCTAAGCGTGGCGAGGGAGGAGCCGGGGATGCATGGGGGGGCACCTGGCCGCATCCTGGGCAGGAGGAGTGGGGGGCGTGGCTGCTCCCCGCTAGCGGCGCTGCCGCCTTTGCAGGGCTGCTGCCCCCCTGCGCCGCGCCGGCTCCTCCATGGCTGGGGCTCGCTGCTGCTGCAAGCCGACGCTCTGGCTCTCTGGTGCCTCCGGAAGGTGGCTTCTCCCTGCCGAGCTGCTGCAGCGGCCCAAGCCCGGCAAAGCCAATGAGTGGACTCGGGGCAGGGACCGCCAGGGTCGGGTAGCNTGTTATTCTTTCTGCTTTGTCCCTCCGCCCCCGCCGGGCTGCAAGTTCAGGCTGCCATCGGGCACAGGGGCACCAGTTTAATAATACTGCATAAGGACGGCCCTAGGGGCGCCAAAAAGCGGTGCCCTGGCTCAGCAGGGAGGAGCTGCCTTCCGGAGACACCGTAGAGCCAGAGCGTTGGCTTGCGGGGGCGGCGAGCCCCAGCCAGGGAGGAGCCGGTGTGGCACAGGGGGGCAGGAGCCCTGCAAAGGCGGCAGCGCTGCTAGCAGGGAGCAGCCGCGCCCCTTGCCCCTCCTGCCCAGGCTGCAGCCTGGCGCCCTCCCCGGGAGCTCCTGCAGGCTGCAGCAGATGCATGCAGGCAGAGCCCCCCGTGCGCCCTCCAGCTCCCCCCTCGCTGTGCTCGGGGTCTGCGGCTCCCGGGCATGTGAGCCACTGCCGGGGCGCGGGGCCCTGAGCCGGCTCTGGGAGGGGCAGCAACGGCGGCAGCTCACACTCCCGGGAGCCGCAGAGCCTAAGCGCGGCGAGGGAGGAGCCGGGGATGCACGGGGGGGCGCCTGGCCGCATCCTAGGCAGGAGGGGCGGGGGGCGTGGCTGCTCCCCACTAGCGGCGCTGCCGCCTTTGCAGGGCTGCTGCCCCCCTGCGCCGCGCCGGCTCCTCCATGGCTGGGGCTCGCTGCTGCTGCAAGCCGACGCTCTGGCTCTCTGGTGCCTCCGGAAGGTGGCTTCTCCCTGCCGAGCTGCTGCAGCGGCCCAAGCCCGGCAAAGCCAATGAGTGGACTCGGGGCAGGGTCCGCCAGGGTCGGGTAGCGAGGGCTCACGGGAGGGTTGTGCACCCTCCAGGGGAGTTCAGGGGGCGGGGAGGGGGGAACCTGGTCTGGGGAGCAGCTCCTGGGCAGGCTGGCCCCTGGGGTCTATAAAGGCTTGTTGGGATTTGTCCCTCAATGAACTGATGTGCGGGGGTAGGGGGGGGGGAGACGGGGACGCAAGGTGGAAGTTTCGCCTAGGGCGCAAAATATCCTTGCACCGGCCCTGTTTGCAGGCCAAACTTGGAGGGGATCGTAACCCCAACGGGGCGGAGGCGACGCTGGGAAGAAGGGTCCTGCCACCTAGAGCCTGAGGGCGTGTGGCCACCGCCAGAGCAAGTGTCCGACCCGCAGCATCCCTGCAGTACAGCCAGGGCCTGAGAAGGAGGCCTGGGACATGTGAGGAACAGACTGAAATTCCCTTACATTCCAGAGACGCTGGTTGTGATGCCCCTGTGCCAGAGAGCGGGGTGACGGGTTTTCCTTTAACCTTTCCCATTTTTTCCTTATTTTTTTTAATTGATTGCTGTTTAATAAATTGTATTTGCTTTGATCTGTATGTAATGATCAGTGGGTCAATCATCCAGTGCGGAGGGAGCACCCCGGAGTGGGGACGCCCTAGCCCCTGCCCTAAGTGACCATGACAAGGTTGGGGGTCGAGCCCCCCAGGAATCCTGGGCCTGCCTTGTTGGGGTTACCAAGACTCTGCCACACAGGAGAGTGGAAGGGGAGCCCTTGAGGTCAGGCAGGCCTCTGGGTAAAGGGAGTGGGAGCGAGGACTCAGATCCTTTCGCTAGCCCACTTCACTGGGGTAGTGTATAAGCCAGGAAAGTTCCCCACAAGAGCAGGGCCATTCCTCCGCTTACACATGCAACATTAATTTGGCTCCCTTCTGCATATGCATTGTGATAGTTGTTAATTATGTGCTCACACACTAATTTCCCCCTGGCCCTGTTCCTTATTCAGTGTCCAGAACTGACCTGCCCTGGGAATGAATGAGAGCTCTGTAGTGAAGGAAACTGTTGTCTGCAGGACTCCTGTATCTTTTTGTTTTTTGGAAGTTGGAAGGCATGTAGTGAGTGAGGCAGACAACTGCAGACAGGAAGGATGGTCTTGTGGTTCAGGCTGTCAAATGCTGCCCCCAAGAACTGGATTCTATCCCTGCCTCTATGTCATGTGGGTAAGTCTTTTAACCCAACCTTTTGCCAGATGGCCACTAATGGTGAGTTCCTCATTTTCTACATGCCTGTCTTGAGACAGCCAGGGCCAGATTTGCAGCAGGGCTGAGTACTCCCAACTGCAACTGACGTTGACTGGAGTTGTGCTTTGAACGTAAAGAAGTACTATCAAAATGCTTGGCACTCTGAAATTCAAGCTAAGTGTCTCAAGCTGGGCACCAAAATTAGTGGGCACTGCTGACAATTTTGTCTTCAATCGCTCTGTGCCTCAATTTCCCAACAGAGGCATAATAATACCATCTTACCTCCCAGGGGTGCTGTGAAGATAATTTCATCGATGTCCATGAAGCACTCAGATACTATGGTAAGAACAGCACAGATACACCCAGGAGGAAATTAATCATTTTGTATTCAGGTCGGGATTGGATTGTGTGCATTAAATAAGCTGTGAGCCCACACATTGAATGGGGATGATAAAAAAATATATTGAATAAATACTTATTCACTGAATGAGGCCAGGGGCCTGTGGAAAAAATAGCATGTGATCATGTAAGTAAACACTATAATGTGCCCAAGGAGAGTGAGGGCAAATTAAGGTTGCACGGGCAATCTTATGTCTGGCATTTTCTAATTTATGAGTTGCAACCTCAATGTTCTTATAATGTAAGAATGTTAAATGTTGCCTAATACACATTTGCTGCCTTCAGCCATTTCAACCTCTGAAGCTGGATCTCTTGCTGATACTAACTTCTGCTCTGGTTATCTCTTCTGTAATTTATGCTCCCATAGCTTCTCTTCAGGGAATACACAAAGGGAAGATTGTTTGGGAGTTGACAGATTCATAAACTACTCCATGCATGATTAACAGGCCTTCTGAGCTCCTTTTGAAAATGAGAGCCACCTAGTGGATACAAGCCTGAATGACAGACAAAGCTAACATGTCTAAAGTCACCCCATGCTTCAGAAGTGGTACTATAACTGCCATTGCACAGGGAGGAAGGTGAAACTGTTTAAGCATTACAATGAATGATTATTAATTATTACATCTATTGCTGTAGTGCCCAAAGACCCCAATCAGGTGTGTGGCTTTGTACAAATACAAAGGTTAATTAAAGTGGTTATATTTTCAAAATAAAATACTGGGTGTTTTTACAACATCATATTTTAGGGTTATGAAATATTTCTACAACAGGCAAAAGTGCATGGTTTTGCTTTAAATATGTGCTGGTCTTGCTACTGCCTGTTCTGATTTAACAGCAAATATGACAAATGTGGACATATTTGTCTGAGTGGAGGATTTTTTCCAGTGTCTGAATAAGTTTATCATGTAACACTGAACAAGTGCCATTAACATTTATTCTGAGAAAACGAACAGTTCTGATACCGTATACGCCTGTTTGACTTTTCTTTTCACTCGAATCAGTGTTCAGCTGGAATGTCTACTCCTTGTAAGCTCAGAGCAAATTCTATTCAGTTCTGTAGGGTGTCTGGAACTTACATCTTGCAATTATAAGAAAATAATAATGAATGTTTTGGCTGATGAAATGAAAATCTGGGACATGTCAGGCACCCTGAAAAATTCATCATATGAAAAAATATGACGGTCCTAGTAAAGTCAGGATGTATGAGATGTATGTGTATGAGAGGTAACCCTTGCATTGAAAATATAGGTGATCAAGAATGCCATCCACATATTCCAAAATCTGCATGCAAATGGTGGTCACTTGTGAGCACATTGATTCAATTTGTGTGCAGTCCCAGTAATTGCACATGCAAATAAGATGAGTAAATGCACATTCATCTAATCAGCACTAACCAAGTCCAACCCTGCTTAGCTTGAGAGATGTGATTTGATACCCAAAGTAGAATCGCTGCAGGCCATTTATGAAAACCCGATATTGCTTGTTGATGGGGACCATCCATAATCAAATCTATTTTGTAATTTTTCTACTGTAATTGAATTGGGCTTTGAGAACAATAGGCCAGTTAAAATATTTTTCTTAACCCAGTATTGCCATGGAATAATTTTAAATAATTTGCCTTGATGTTTCAACAACCTCCTATTGTGATGTCACCTGCTATCCATTGAATTTAAGTGCCTGGGGAATGTTGTTCCATATTTTCTGTGTGTTTTTAAATGTAAGGTGATCTGAGCACAGAGCTAAGGACTGAAGAGTTGTGCTGTATAGAGGGGAGAGCATAAATAATAGGTAACGAATTTGTACCATTCAGCTCACTGTGTATCCAACCAGAAGTTACACGGCTTGTATCAGGAAAGTGGGACTGAATTAATGAAGGCAGAAGCTTCATCATAAACATTGAAATTGGGTATTAGAACCAGCTGATGATTGAGAGAAATTTTCCCAAATAACAGACAATAACCTAAGCTCTCCCCAGAGAAAAACATACAACAGTGTATTTCTCAGTTGGACTGACGATGTTGGTATTCCAACTGGGAGGGTGACTAGAACCCCAAATACAGGAACAATACGTACATGTAGCCACCTTGCACTGGCATCTCATCACATCTCACAACCTAATACAGCTGTGTAGCTGACTATCCTGCAAAGTGAGAGAAGCAGGTGGAGCAACTATTCATGATCACTTGATTACCTTCCCTTCAGATTTCTTTACAATTGATATTTTGTATGTAAATGCTGTGATATGGAAAGGGGCCTGTTTGAGAACCCTGGGAACCTTACATTCTATTTGACTAGTGACTTTGTATAAATAATACTAATAATTAATATCAGCTTATGCATCTTTAGTACCTTTCATTGGGCAGCTCAAACATTTCATAGGTGCTGCAGGCTGATGAAACTCTCTGGCGTCCTCTGCTGTTGCTTACACATATCACAGGCAACAGCTTGATCACACACTTCTTTGCTTAAATAGGCTAGGAGGTAACCCAGGTGGGCCCCTTGCCCCCACTCTAGCCTGATCCTCCCAGATAGGCCCCTTTCCTTTGCTCTCTAGCCAGCCCCCCCCCCCGCCCAGCTGGCACCCTTGTCACCTCCACTCCAGCCATTCTCCTCCTTGCTCCCCCACTTTAGGATCCCCCCAATTGGGTCTTTTGATTTCGATTCCAATTCCAGCCAGCGTCTCTGCTCAGCCAGGCCTCCATTTGTGCATAAAAAGTTGGGATAACACAGAGCTCAGACCACATCAGCAATGAAATGTGCAGCCCTCTAAGTATCATCTTTAGGGTTCACAACATACCTCCTGAGGCAGGCATTATTAGTCCCATTTTCCAGACAGAGAAGTGGTGAGGTAACTTGCTCATGGTCACAGAGAGAGTCAGTGGCAGAGCCAGAACAGAATCCTGAGCTCCAGACTCCCAGCCCTTTGCTGTGTCAATCAGCACATGCTTGCTCCTCTGTATAGCACAGCAGCAACAGGATGAGCCCCCCAGATCCTTCCCTGCCAATGTGCCTCAATCCTGACTTGAGAGGACCCAATTCTCCACTGCCCAGCATCCTCTGTAGTAATTTACACTGGTGTAAAGTGAGTGACAAGTGCTATTAAACAATAATGAGCATGATTCACACCCCTTTTGCACTCACTTTGGTTTTATGATTACACCAGGTTAATAATTCATAGTTTGCAAGGCCCGAAGAGCCATTGTGACCATCTAGCCCAGGGGTGGGCAAACTACATCCCCTCAGGGCTTTGGATCCGGCCCATGGGATTGCCCCCCGTGGCGCCACGGGCCCCGCGCTGCTCTCAGAAGCGACTGGGCTCCACTTCCCTGCGGCCCCTGGGCGGGGGGACAGAGGGCTCCGTGCGTTGCCCTTGCCTCCAGGCACCGCCCCCCGCAGCTCCCATTGGCCGGGAACAGGAAACACGTGGAGCCCTCCATCCCCCCTCCTGCAGGGGCCGCAGCGCTTCCTGGAGCGGCGCAGGGCTGGGGACAGGGCAGGCATGCAGGGAGCCTGTCCTGGCCCCAGTGCACGCTGCCACCACCCCGGAGCCACTTCAGGTAAGCGGTGCCAGGCCAGAGCCTGAATCCCTCCTGCACCCCGCTCCCCAACTCCCTGCCCTAAGCCCCCTGCCTGTACCTTGCACCCCTCCTGCACCCCAACCCCCTGCCCTGAGCCCCCTGCTGCACCCTGCACCTCTGTGCACCCCAACCCCCTGCCCTGAGCCCCCTGCTGCACCCCACATCCCTCCTGCACCCCAACCCCCTTCCCTGAGCCCCCTCATACACCCCACACCCCTCCTCTGCCCCAATCCCTTGCCCTGAGCCCCTTCCTGCACACTACACCTCCTCCCACACCCCACACTCCCTCCCACACCCCAACCCCCTGCCCCAGCCCTGCATACAATTTCCCCACCCAGATGTGGCCCTCGGCCCAAAAAGTTTGCCCACCCCTTTTGTAGTCAGATGTCAACATGCACCCTCTTAATTTATAACCACATTGTTTTCTGAAGAGCGCTTCAGCTTGCCACCAAATAGCATTTTACTAACCTACTATCGAGATAGGTGGGAGATCTGGGAGTTTCATTTTGTTGCTGGTTGCCAGATTGGTGTCTCTGTTCTCCTCAAAGATCATGTGCGAATAGGCAGATGAAAGCAAAATGGAGCAGAGAAATAAAGCAAGGAAGAGGTTCTTATCTTCCATCCTGGGGAGAAAAGAAATTGTGCTTTCATGAACACCAAAATCAGTCAGAAATTATAGAGGGTGCGAGGGAAGAGTGGGGAAAAGAGCTTAGAAATGGTTTACTATGGAGTGATACAGGTTCACAGACAAAATAGCCTTCAATTTCACAGTATTGCTGTGTTTAATACCTTCATAGAGTAAAACATTTGGAAGTGTTAAGTTAAATCATACCGCATGTTCTGCAATGAGCTTGCAATCACATAACTGCTGCCGAATTAGGCACATGTCAGAATACAAATAAAATTTCATGCTCTAACTGTGGTGAAAGTTTTGGGGCTACAAAAGATTTTCTAGTGAAACGCAATAAATTCCCAGAAGAATCTCAGACTTGGAAAACATGCTTATTGTTTGGATTTTAGAGTGGATTGCTTCATATATTTGTAGCATCTTGCTGCTAGTAGAGGAACACCTAGGCTAGGATGCAAGTTACAATAGAACCTCAGAGTTATGAACACCACCAGAGTTACGGACTGACCAGTCAACCACACCCCTCATTTGGAATCAGAAGTATGCAATCAGGCAGCAGCAGAGACCAGCAAAAAAAAAAAAAAAAAAAAAGCAAAGCTAAACATAAATTACTCAAAAAATTAAGGGAAAGCAGCATTTTTCTTCTGCCTAGTAGAGTTTCAAAGCTGTATTAAGTCAATGTTCAGTTGTAAACTTTTGAAAGAAGAACCATAATGTTTTGTTCAGTTACAAACATTTCAGAGTTACAAACAACCTCCATTCCTGAGGTGTTTGAAATTCTGAAGTTCTACTGTATATCCGCTCCAGAAGGGGTTGTTATTGGAGCTAGTGGGAAGTGTTCATATGAAAAAATATGTGACTGAAAACCACCATTTTCTAAAAATATTTTTCCCCCCAAATGTTCACTTTTTCAAAACATTGCAACAGAAACTTGCAAAGAAGAAGTTTAGGCTGTTGGTTGTTGTATGATTTAAAAAAAAATTTTTTTTTGCGGGGGAGGGTTTTGTTGCTGATTTTGGCTGGTTGACATTAGTCACATGGTGGAATTCATTCAAAATTAATTACCCCACCTTGTTTTTGAACATTTCCTATTTTCAGACTGTTCCATATGAGGTCTAACCCGTGCCTTGTATAATGGTACTAACACTTCCCTGTCTCTACTGGAAATACCTCACTTGATGCATCCTAGGACTGCATAAATCTTTTTAATGGCTGCATCACATTGATGGCTCATAGTTGTCCTGTGATCAACCCATACACCCAGGTCTTTCTCCTCCTCTGTCACTTCCAACTGATACGTCCCCAGTTTACAGCAAAAATTCTTATTGTTAGTCCCTAAATGCATGACCTTAGACATTGCACTATTAAATTTCATCCCATTTCTGTTACTCCAGTTTACAAGGTCATCCAGGTCTTCTTGTATGATATTCCGGTCCTCCTCGGTATTGGAATACCTCCCAACTTTGTGTCATCCGCAAATTTTATTAGCACACTCCAACTTTTTGTGCCAAGGTCAGTAATAATAACGTTAAATAAGACTGGTTCCAAGATGGATCACTGAGGAATTCCATTAATAACTTTCCTCCTGCCTGACAGTTCACCTTTCAGTATGATCCATTGTAGTCTCCCTTTTAACTAGTTCCTTACCCACCTTTCAATTCTCATATTAATCCCCATCATCTCCAATTTAATAATTTCCCATATAGTTATATCAAATGCCTTACTGAAATCCAGGTAGATTAGATTTACTGCATTTCCTTTGTTTAAAAAATCACGTATCTTCTCGAAGAAGGAGATAAGGTTGGTCTGGCATGTTCTACCTTTTTGTAAAACCATGCTGTATTTTATTCCAATTACTGTTAATCTCCGTCCTTAACTGCTTCCTCTTTCAAAATTTGTTCCAAGACCTTGCATACAATTGAGGTTAAACTAACAGGCCTGTAGTTTCCTGGATCATGTTTTTCCTCTTTCTTAAAAAGGGAGTAGAGGCTCATGCATTAAGCTCCAGAGGTCCCAGGTTTAATCCCAGGCACCGATGACCGGGGCCAGTTGACATTACATCTGGAAATGAGATAATATCTAACACCTGTCGGGGATTAGTCCTGCCTTCCTGCAGGGGACTGGACTAGATAACCTATCGAGGTCCCTTCTAGTCCTAAATTTCTATGGTTCTATATAGCACTTTCATCCCCAACCGCTCCAACAGCCAAATGGGAATTACTTAATCCACTCCTGAAATGCTGCCACCTCTGGGGTGAAGTGATGCAGCTGCTCAACAGCATGCAGCAACACTACAGAACAGTTGTGGGCAGGAAATGAAGAATAGTTTAGCCAATTGGAAGTGCAAGGGGAACATCATGCCATGAATGGTTTTAACCCACTGGAATTTGGCTAGAACTAAGTCTAGTCTAGCACCTCGTACTATTGCAAAAGGCTCATTATGATATTAATCAACCACAAGTATTCAAGACTTCAGCTTCATGTCTTATCTGAAAGGCATACACCACCCTTCCTAACTTCGCAATAGACTGGATTCATATTTTGACATCCCACATCCCAGTAGTTCCTCCAGCAGTTCTGACATTCCTTTGTTTGGGCAGCTGGCCCTAGTGAAGTTGAGAGCTGGTTTTTCTTTTACTGTGTATTAGCTTTGTGCTGTGTCAGAATACTTGGAGTCCCACGTTGGAGGCACTGCCAGCCCGTGAGTTCATTGACGACTGTGTCTGCCAGCACAAAATTCAAAGGAACAAAAAGAGCGAGGCCAACCTTTTCTCGTGATTTGGTTGCAGTAAGCGCAGTTGATCACATCAATAGGGGGACAAAGGAGGTAGAAGCTGTGGATTAAAGGAGAAAAAAAGGTTTCCTCAATATGTCAATTGTAGCTAACATTACCAAGCCTGCACTGCACTTTCATTTATTGACTCAGCTGACATAATCTACCGTGGCCTGTCTTTACAACTTACTGTTCTCCAGTGTCAAATCATTTAGTAACAGCATTAAAAGATTTGAAAAAGGTTCATGCAACAGGTGCCTTTGCAGAGCCCTTAATTTCACCACAGATCATTCATTATAAATCAGAATACATTTTGTCCATGGAAAAACACAAATTATGAACACAAAGGACCAAGTCTTCCAATGTGTATGGAGGGCTTTGTGGTACTTGATAGGNTCAGAATACATTTTGTCCATGGAAAAACACAAATTATGAACACAAAGGACCAAGTCTTCCAGTGTGTATGGAGGGCTTTGTGGTACTTGATAGGACCTGCACANTCACTCAATAACAGATCTAAAAGTGGCAATTCTTCAACAAAAAAACTTCAAAAACAGACTCCAACGTGAAGCTGCAGAACTGGAATTAATTTGCAAACTGGACACCATCAGATTAGGCCTGAATAAAGACTGGGAGTGGTTGGGTCATTACAAAACCTAAACTTAATTTCCCCAATACTAATTTCTCCCTACTGTTACTCACACCTTCTTGTCAACTGTCTGTAATGGGCCACTCTCTTACCACTTCAAAAGTTATTTTTCCTCCCTTGGTATCCTGCTGTTAATTGATTTATCTTGTTAGACTGACCTCACCCTTGGTAAAGCAACCCCCATCCTTTCATGTATTTATACCTGCGCCTGTATTTTTCACTTCATGCATCTGATGAAGTGGGTTCTAGCCCACAAAAGCTTATGCCCAAATAAATTTGTTAGTCTCCACAAGGACTCTTCGGGATTTTTTTGCTGATACAGACTAACGCGGCTACCACTCTGAAACCTAATATATTTTGGTATCTTTTTATTTGCCTTCAGGTTTTTGAGTGTTTAGGCCACATTGGGATCACATTTTTAAGCACTCTCTGATCATGAAGACTAGGGATTTAATTTTTTTGTAAATGAAAGCTGAGATGCTCAGGTATTCACACATGTCCAACACTTGGGGCTTTAAAGAAAACAAAATTATTGCAAGACTCATGATAAAATGGCAAGAATTGGCAACGTTGTGGCTAAACCAGTTTAAGTGCATCTATATTTAGGGTTTAAGCAGACTGAATTTAAAACTGGGGTGAGTTCAGAATCAGGCCAAAAGTTGCTAAGTTTAATTGAAGATAAGAGGTACCATCAAACACATCCTTAAAAATCCCACGCATAAAAAAATATGGAAATCACGGGAAATGATTACATATATAATTTTGTCACCAACCTAATACTCACTCAGTTCACATACACAGACCATTAAACAGAAAATCTTTAAATGATCAGCACCCAAACCACCTTAAATCTGCCCTTGGATTTGCTTTAGCATTTTGTTACCCAATCTAAACTCCATTGAAATAAATGGTAGTGTTTCCTTTGATTTTAATGGGAGTTTGGGCTGGTCCCTTATTTATCTTTATAACATAAACGTGGATGATGGTGTATGTATGTATGTATGTCTACTATTCATTCTGTGCTAGCAAATTTGATAGTTTGTTATGACATGAATATTTTCTGGTTTAGTTTAATGGTCACAATGCTATGATCCGGCTTAACGGTTATACTTACTCTATGTTTATACAGTAGCTTTGTCTCTAATTATGTTTTCTAGTTGGGGGAATTATTTAGCTCAGCAGGAGATGTGCCTATATATGTCTATGTTGAATGTTATGGAGAAATATAACAAAGAGAGAGAAACAGACAGACATTCCAGGTACTCTTGAATTGTTAAAATATATTGATTTTTATGGGTTGCACAGAGCTTTATGGAAGTCCAGATTTTTCTACAACCTTTGCATGAATATTTTATTCTGCATAGGTTCTTAAATCATCCTCCTCATCTGAGTATCTGAGGTACTAAAGTTTGTATGTGCAATTTTTAATGAAAGTATGTGATGAATGGATAAAATTCTGTGTAGAGGCAAAGGCGGTCATCTCCTTTGTTTTTTCAGTGTCTAGTTCAATGAGTAGAGCTGTGGGTAAAATGGATTTTTCAGTTAAAAAAGTAAAAAAAAAATTAGTATAGGGTTAGAGTGAAAATGAAAATTTTTGAAATTTTTGGTAAATCAAAGCATCATTTTTTTGGAGGGCGTACAAAACATTTTGTTTTGACAAAATCAAAATATTTCATTTCAATTTTGACTATTTTAAAATATTTTCAATTAAAAAAATAAAATTAAAGGAAATTTTGAAACCAAAAGTAATTTCAGGCTGAACAATTGAAATGTCTCATTTTAATTTTTCAGATTTTGGCTGAGGAGACAAATTAGTTTCAGTGTCGCAGAATTTGCTTAAAAAAAAGTTCGGCCAAAAAATATCACCTAGCTCTGTCAACAAGGCCACAACCTGATTAAATCACGGGGGAGCTCATAATGTAAATGGAAAGCATGGTACATAAGAACATAAGAATGGCCCTACTGGGTCAGACCAAAGGTCCATCTAGCTCAGTATCCTGTCTACTGACAGTGGCCAGTGCCAGGTGCCCCAGAGGGAATGAACAGAACAGGTAATCATCAAGTGATCCATCCCGTCACTCATTCCCAGCTTCTGGAAAACAGAGGCTAGGGACATCATTCCTGTTCATCCTGGCTAATAGCCACTGATGGACCTAGCCTCTATGAATTTATCTAGTTCTTTTTTGAACTCTGTTATGGTCTTGGCCTTCACAACATCCTCTGGCAAGGAGTTCCACAGGTTGACTGTGTGTTGTGTGAAGAAATACTTCCTTTTGTTTGTTTTAAACCTGCTGCCTATTAATTTCATTTGGTGACCCCTAGTTCTTGTGTTATGAGAAGTAGTAAGCAACACTTCCTTATCTACTTTCTCTATACCAGTCATGATTTTATAGACCTCAATCATATCTCCCCTTAGCCATCTCTTTTCCAAGCTGAAAAGTCCCAGTTTTATTAATCTCTCCTTATACGGGAGCTGTTCCATACCCCTAATAATTTTTGTTGCCCTTTTCTAATTCCAATATATCTTTTTTGAGATGGGGCGACCGCATCTGCACACAGTAGTCAAGATGTGGGCATACCATGGATTTATATAGAAGCAACATGATATTTTCTGTCCTATTATCTATCCCTTTCTTAATTATTCCCAGCATTCTGTTTGCTTTTTTGACTGCTGCTGCACATTGAGTGGATGTTTTCAGAGAACTATCCACAGTGACTCCAAGATCTCTTTCTTGAGTGGTAACAGCTAATTTAGACACCATCATTTTATATGTATAGTTGGGATTATGCTTTCCAGTGTGCATTACTTTGCATTTGTCAACATTAATTTGCATTTATCAACATGCATTTATCAACATGGTAATTTTGAGTATGTAGTGATTGTGTGTGTTTTGATGCAGGGACAGAATTAAAGTTGACTGCAGCTCATTAAGAACATCTCTATTTAATGTTCTCTGTGGGTGAACTGAATGTTAAGTGTCATGTCAAAACCAGCTATGTAACCTTAGCTTGTAACCATATTCTTTTGAATAAGTGAATTTTTAAAGGATATGTCAAATGATACCTAGATGGTAATATTTTTTAATGAACTTCTTGCATTGCAATTAGCAACCTCAAATGTATCTAATTTCCTAGATTTTATTAAAGTGTTTTATTACGTTGTATTTTGAATGTTACTAAAAGTTGTGTTAAATTGTAAGTGGTAAGGGGGTTCTTAAAAGATCCCTAGTTATTTCAAAAAGGCTAGTGAAAAATAGAGATTCTTACAGCATATCTCTGAGAAATGCCCCATCCTTCTGGCAAAGTCAGTTGTAGTGACTTTGAAAATTATTATTTCTGTGTCTAACATTACGTGTTCCCTCATCCAATGAATAGGTATCTTTTTTCTAGCAATCTAGTAACATTTACCTACGGCAGATTTAGTTTTTGTGTGTCTCTATTGTCAGAAGATATAATGACATAATTTTGGAACAGGTTTTCAGTAATAGATATAACCTTTTTGACACCGTGAATTAAGTGTAGCTCTTTTGATATGCTAAAATAATTTCCTCTGTAAAGGATCACTATAAGGTTTGGGGAAGGATAAAAGGTCTTTATTGCTGGAATTAACTGTACTACATTTAATATGCCAAGATGACTTCCTCTGCACTAAATCCTTTTAAAGTTTGGGAAAGGATAAGAGATCTTCATTGTTGGAATTAACTATTGCCACTTTTCCCGATGTACCTCCCAGATAATGACATTTCTTTAGTTCTAAATTTGAATTGCGTTGGAATTTTAGATAATACTTATGTACCCATCTGGTCCAAGAATCCCCAGCAATCCACACAATCACTTTTGGAACTTCTTCTATCATGGAAAAGGAGTAAGTACTAATGAATATTTACCACAGAAAGCTATGCAGTACTTTGACCATCATTTACTCATAATGGTGGCTGTATTTTGAAATCCAAGGGGTCCCCCAAGGATCTGTCCTGGGACCAATGCTGTTTAACATATTCATAAATGATTTGGAAAAAGGGGTGAACGGCGAGGTGGCAGTTACTCAAGCCAGCTAAGTCCAAAACTGACTGCAAAGAGTTTCAGAGAGATCTCACAAAACTGGGTGCCTGTGCAACAAAATGGCAGATGAAATTCAGTGCTGATCAATGCAACGTAATGCACACTGGAAAACACAATTCAATCCATACATACAAAATGATGAGGTCTAAATTAGCTGTTACCACTCAAAAAAGAGAACTTGGAGTCATTGTGGATGGTTCTCTGAAAACATCTGCTCAATGTGCAGCAACAGTAAAAAAAGGCTAACAGAATGTTAGGGACCATTAGGAAAGGGATAGATAATAAAACAGAAAATATAATGACATTATATAAATTGATGGTGTGCCCATATCATAGAATCATAGAACTGGAAGGGACCTCGAGAGGTCATCTAGTCCAGGCCCCTGCACTCAAGGCAGGACTAAGTATTATCTAGACCATCCCTGGCAGGTATTTGTCCAACCTGCTCTTAAAAATCCCCAATGATGGAGATTCCACAACCTCCCTGGGCCATTTATTCCAGTGCTTAGCCACTCTCTAACAGTTAGGAAGTTTTTCTTAATGTCCAGCCTAAACCACTCTTGCTGCAATTTAAGCCCCATTGCTTCTTGTCCTATCCTCAGAGGTTAAGAAGAACAATTTTTCTCCCTCCTCCTTGTAACAACCTTTTATGTACTTGGAAACTGTTATCATGTCCCCTCTCAGTCTTCTCTTCTCCAGACTAAACAAACCCAATTTTTTCAATCTTCCCTCATAGGTCATGTTTTCTAGACCTTTAATCATTTTTGTTGCTCTTCTCTGGATTTTCTCCAATTTGTCCACATCTTTCCTGAAATGTGGCACCCAGAACAGGACACAATACTCCAGTTGAGGCCTAATCAGAGCAGAGTAGAGCGGAAGAATTACTTCTCGTGTCTTGCTTACAATACTCCTGCTAATACATCCCAGAATGATGTTTGCTTTTTTTGCAACAGCGTTACACTGTTGACTCATATTTAGCTTGTGATCCACTATGACCCCAGATCCCTTCTGCAGTACTCCTTCCTAGGCAGTCATTTCCCATTTTGTATGTGTGCAACAGATTGTTCCTTCCTAAGTGGAGTACTTTGCATTTGTCCTTATTGAATTTCATCCTATTTACTTCAGACCATTTCTCCAGTTTGTCCAGATCATTTTGAATTTTAATCCTATTCTCCAAACCCCTCCGAGCTTGGTATCATCTGCAAACTTTATAAGTGTATTCTCTGTGCCATTAGCTAACCCATTGATGAAGATATTGAACAGAACCAGACCCAGAACCGATCCCTGCGGAACCCCATTCATTATGCTCTTCCAGCATGACTGTGAACCACTGATAACTACTCTCTGGGAATGATTTTCCAACCAGTTATGTACCCACCTTATAGTATCTACATCTACGTTGTATTTCCCTATTTTGTTTATGAGAAGGTCATGTGAGACACTATCAAAAGCCTTACTAAAGTCAAGATATACCACATCTACCACTTTCCCCCATCTACAAGGCTTGTTACCCTGTCAAAGAAAACTATCAGGTTGGTTTGACACGATTTGTTCTTGACAAATCCATGCTGACGGTTATTTATTACCTTATTATCTTCTAAGTGTTTGCAAATTGATTGCTTAATTATTTGCTCCATTATCTTTCCAGGTACAGAAGTTAAGCTGACTGGTCTGTAATTGCCTGGGTTGTCCTTATTTCCCTTTTAATAGATGGGCACTATATTTGCCCTTTTCCAGTCTTCTGGAATGTCTCCCGTCTTCCATGACTTTTCAAAGATAATTGCTAATGGCTCAGATATCTCCTCAGTCAGCTCCTTGAATATTCTAAGATGGATTTCATTAAGCCCTGATGATTTGAAGACATCTAACTTGTCTAAATCATTTTTGACTAGTTCTTTCCCTATTTTAGACTCTGATCCTACCTCATTTTCACTGGAATTCACTATGTTAGACGGCCAATCACCACCAATCTTCTGGTGAAAACNCAAAGATAATTGCTAATGGCTCAGATATCTCCTCAGTCAGCTCCTTGAGTATTCTAAGATGGATTTCATTAAGCCCTGATGATTTGAAGACATCTAACTTGTCTAAATCATTTTTGACTAGTTCTTTCCCTATTTTAGACTCTGATCCTACCTCATTTTCACTGGAATTCACTATGTTAGACGGCCAATCACCACCAATCTTCTGGTGAAAACTGAAACAAAGACGTGATTAAGCACCTCTGCCATTTCCACATTTTCTGTTATTATCTTTTCCCCCCTCATTGAGTAACGGGCCTACTCTGTCCTTGGTCTTCCTCTTACTTCTAATGTATTTGTAGAATGTTTTCTTGTTTCCTTTTATGTTCCTAGCTAGTTTGATCTCATTTTGTGCCTTGGCTTTTCTAATTTTGTCCCTACATACTTGTGTTATTTGTTTATATTCACCCTTTGTAATTTGACTGAGTTTCCACTTTTTGTAGGATTATTTTTTGAGTTTTATCTTGAACACTGTGTACAGTTCTGGTTATCCCATCTTAAAAAAGATATATTAGAATTGGAAAAAGTACGGAGAAGGGCAACAAAAATGATTAGAGGGATGGAACAGCTTCCATATGAGGAGAGATTAAAAAGACTAGGACTGTTTATCTTAGAAATGAGATCACTAAAGGGAGATATGATAGAAGTCTATAAAATCATGACTAGTGTGCAGTAAGTGAATAAGGAAGTGTTATTTACTGCTTCACATAACACAAGAACTAAGGTCACCAGATTAAATTATTAGGCAGCAGGTTTAAAACAAACAGAGGAAGTACTTCTTTACACAACACACAGTCAACCTGTAGAACTCCTTGCCAGAGGATGTTGTGAAATAACTAGATAGGTCCATCGATGGCTATTAGCCAAGATAGTCAGGGATGCAATCTTATGCTCTGACTGCCAGAAGCTAGGACTAGAGGGCAGGGGATGGATCACTTGATAATGGCCCTGTTCTGTTTATTCCCTCTGAAGCATCTGGCACCGGCCACTGTCAAAAGACAGGACATTGGGCTAGATGGACCATTGGTCTGTCCCTTATGACCGTTCTTATGTTCTTAATTACTTTTTGTGTGCTCTAGACCTAGTTGTTCTAAGAAGCAATTAAGGTGTTGAGCAATTGCTTCTCTAAACATTGTCCCACGTATGTCATAGTAAGATCTAATCCAAACCCAAATGTCAGTGCAAAAATCTTCCTTTCAGCTCCTCTTTGTGTCCTTGGAACAAACTCTGGCTGGCTTATGCATGAACACCCTTAGATAAACGAACACCTATGTCTGTTACAAAGGTGATATGAATTTGCCCGAGATGATCCTTACACCTAGCTCCATTATGCATTCTGTTCCTGGTAAGAGTAGAAATAATTTACTGGGGGGAGGAAGGCCTTAGAGCAGTGATAGGCAACCTGTGGCCCGCAGGCTGCACGTGGCTCATCAGGATAATCTGCTGGCGGGCCGCGAGACAGTTTGTTTACATTGACTGTTTGCAGGCACGGCCATCTGCAACTCCCAGCAGGGCCGCCCGGAGGGGGGGGGGGGCAAGTGGGGAGAGTTTTCAGCGGCCCCCACAAGAGTTTTCGGCAGGTCTTTGGCGGCAGGTCCTTCAAGGTCCGAACACACCTGGAGCGAGTGAAGGACCCGCTGCCGAAGACCCGGAGCTCCTTCCGCTCCGGGTCTTCGGCGGCAATTCGGCGGCGAGGGCTCCTTCCGCTCCAGTTTTTCGGCGGCGAGGGCTCCTTCCGCTCCGAGTCTTCGGCGGTAATTCGGCGGCGGGTCCTTCACTCGCTCCGGGACCCACCGCCGAAGTGCCCGAAGACCTGGAGCGGAAGGACCCCCGCCGCCGAAGACCTCAGGCCCCCTGAATCCTCTGGGCGGCCCCGACTCCCAGTGGCCGTGGTTCGCCATTCCCGTTGGCTTAAGCAGTGTTACTGAGCATGCTCAGTCCGTGTGAGCATGCTCAGTAAAAGTCAAGCAGCAAATCCGATGACACCTCTGTCAGTGCTTGTGCTACATAATAAGCAGAATTGGTCAAGTTTTTAAAAAAAGGCGCTTTAATTTTCTGAGGTTTCGGGCTTGTTCTAGTTGGTGGTTGCTTATTTGGGCTTTTTTGAAATAGGTGACTTCAACACAAAGCTATAGTTTAAAAATGGTTGTAGGAGTGATTTTAGTGCTTGACTGGTGTCAATGTGATGGTGACATCATTTGAATTTTAGAAACCTCCTATCCCCACTCCCATTCAACTAAGAAAACACATCCAAATTCATGAACTTTCTGGCCCGCCCACTTGACATACCCGATGTTCCAATTTTTTTCCCCACACCAGGGTATGCTTCAACAGTTCAACATGGGAATGTACCACATTAAGGCAACAGAGACCACGGAGGATGGAAAGAGAGAGGATGGCCTTTTAAAAATAATGTAAGTACACACACATGTATTATTTAAATATTTTTAATGTGTAAATTAATGTTGTACGCAGCAAAACTAGAACTACTAAAAATATGGAATTTGTAGAAACACCCCCATCGCCCTCCCTCTGAAACAGGTTGGGCTTGTTTGGGCTTATTTTGAAGGGCATCAAGGGGGGGCATGGAGGGTCAAATGCCCCCCAGGGGCCTGCTGGGGACGGAGAGGAAAAGGGGCTCTGTCCTTCTCTCCCTACGCCTCCTCTCCCTCCACCCCCTGCATGTTCGGCCGCTCTCTCTGGCAGCCGGGTCAGGGGGAGTGGGACGGAGCTGCGTCTGCCTGAGAGAGCCTGGCTGGGAGGTAGTGGCATCGTGCTCCCTTCCCGGGCTCAGGTGCCGGGGACAGGGAGTCCGAGCATGCCGGGGGAGAGGGGCTCTGGCTCGCTCAGCCCATGTCTCCAGCAGCAGACCATGGGCAGAGGGTGGCCCGCTGCTGCCCCAGCTGCTGGGGACAGGTGCTGAGTGAGCCAGAAACATGCTGTGGAGGAGAAGTCGGTTTCCATCCCTTTTAATTCTAGGCTGCCAGCTGTCGTAAAGTGACCCAAGTGGATGTTGTGTACCTTCCTTTGTTAGGGTCCCACTGTACCTTAAGGCACAGTGCCCGCCATGGGGACTAGTGCCAAGCCCCACCACTCCAGTGGGACCTTTGTAAAGCAGGCACAATGCTTCTGAAAGCTCCATGGGGTGTAAATAGAGTATTGCCACTGCATTACATCAAAGAGAGGCAGGGCTCTGTCTCTGCCCTCTACCTGCCTTCAATGACCACTTTGGATAGTGAGAAGTCCTTGTGCTCCTCCCTCCAGGCTTTACAGCTAGACATAATTTTGCCCTTGGTGTTTCTAAACACAGATGGAAGGTGCTAGAGTGCAAAGCATCATTATTTGCAGACAGTACATTTGATTAGGAACACCCAGGCTTTTGCAGGCCCCTATTTGTGTTCTATGCTATCTCCAATTGGCACCAAAAATGGGGGGATAGCGTTTTGGATTTTGTCCTGTTTCTTGGGTTTTGGAGACTCAAGCCAGGCTTTTGGCATTGTCCTAACAACGTGTGTGTTTCCTTGTCTATTCTTAACATTTTTTTAAAATGATAAATGAAAAAAAGTCTTTAATGATATGAAAAGTCATCCAACTTTTGTTTACTTGATCGCACATATAAATATACAACAAGGGGCTATAAAAATGACACATACCAAATAAAGGCTGTCTGTAATTATGGGTTTCATAAATATATGTTTTGGGACTATTTAAAAAAATGGTATCTACTAGATTCTTTCACAACTTTTAAGCCCTATTCCATAAATAGTAGTGCATAGCAATTTTAACAACTTTTGAGGCCTGGTGACTGCTTCAGAGGAGTCAGTCTTCTTAATGAGTATTTGCGGACTCCTAAACATCAGTGCCTTTCTAAAATAATCTGCTTGTATGCCAAACCTGTAGGCAAAAAATCCTCCAGAAAATTTCACGGAAAATAAAGCCTCTGTGCTCATTAAATCTGTGTCCTCGGAACATTAAGTCTCCCCTTCCTAATGTCTTTTAAAGTCTTAGGGTATGTCTGAACTTAAAATGCTAGAGCAACACTATGCCACTGCAGTGCTTCAGTGTAGACACTACCTACTCTGATGGGAGAGGTTCCCCCGTGGCATAGGTCATCCACCTCCAGCTTTAAAGTGGCCAAATGGATTAGGTTTGTGGTTTTTTTGGTTTAAATTGGACCCTTACCCTCCCCTTGGGAGGTTCACTTTCATGATGAGACACTATGCCAGATTCCAGGATGGAGTGAATTTTTAAACCAATATTAGAAGATTGTAATGGAAACATTTACACACTCTTAATTACTGCCGAATGGCAGAAAATGCAACACTGCGATGATGAACTGGGGGGACTTGTTCCAGCAGAGTGAAAGGGGTATTGGGAATCTGTAATTTTTTTGCCTGATTTTAATGATCAGTGGGAAGCATGTGGGGCTGATCTGTAATAATTTATGACTACTGTATAGCACCTGGTTATTGGGATAGTTACTGCATGGCCTTATTGGAATGTTTACTGTATGCATCTGTTGGTTTAATTTAATAGCAGTGCAGTTAGGGCAGCACAGTGGTGCCAGTTAAGCAACTTCCCAGTAAACATGTCTGTTAGCTGGGAAGACAGTTTTGCAGGCACCAGCAAAGTTACATGATTTCCTTTTCTGTGGCTGGGTGCCAAAAGATCAATAGGACACTAAACACTTAAAAAGTGACTCTATAGAGAAAGAGAGAGGCAGTTGTCGGGGGCTGTTTGATGAAGCTGATGAAGCAAAAACTGCCTGGGCCACTACTACTGGGTAGTAGGCCTTAGAGTAAGATAGACATATAGAGAGACCTTCTGTTTTAAAATTCTCTCCCCCTTAGCTTATGCTTTGTTCATTCTGTTATATTAAACAATACTGTGTTCTGAGAAAGATGTCTGGTCACCTATTTTACCCACTGATCACAAGCTTCTGAAGACAAGTTGATAAATATAAAGTAATGCACATTGGAAAACATAATCCCAACGATACATACAAAATGATGGGGTCTAAATTAGCTGTTACCACTCAAGAAAGAGATCTTGAAATCATTGTGGATAGTTCTCTGAAAACATCTGCTCAATGTGCAGCAGCAATAAAAAAAAGCTAACGGAATATTAGTAACCATTAGGAAAGAGATAGACAATAAGACAGTAAATATCATAATGCCACTATATAAAGCCATGGTATACCTACACCTTGAATACTGCATGCAATTCTGGTCGCCCCATCTCAAAAAAGATCCATTAGAATTGGAAAAGGTACAGAGAAGGGCAACAAAAATTATTAGGGTTATGGAACAGCTTCCATATGAGGAGAGTTTAAAAAGACAGGGACTGTTCAGCTTGAAAAAGAGACGACTAAAGGGGGATATGATAGAGGTCTATAAAATCATGAATAGTGTGAATAAGGAAGTGTTATTTATCCCTTCACATAACACAAGAACCAGGGGCCAGGTTTAAAAGAAATGAAAGGAAGTACTTCATACAACACAGAGTGAACCCGTTGAACTCATTGGCAGGGGATGTAGTGAAGTATAACTGGGTTCAAAAGTATAACTGGGTTCAAAACAGAATTAGATTTAGATAAGTTCATGGAGGCGTTTTTTCCCCCTAGTCCCCAAATTTACACTCTTATCTTGCAAATGGATCCATGCAGGCATGCCTTGATGGGCTCTGTGCTAGAAGGGCCCTGTCTACGTGTAGGGATCTGCCCACAGGATTCGGGCCCTGCTTTACAAATATCTAATTCAGACTGTTCATTTGCCTAAGGCCTCTGCTTTGTAGTACTGCACATGCTGACATTTTCCTCATTTCAACTGCAAAGTGTATTTGCCTTCAGATAAACTACTCCAAATTGCTTCTCTGCACCAAAAGGGGGAAAAAAAATCTGTTTGGAAATAGTTTGAGTATGAGAAATAAATCCGTGCCGATTCGGTGTGACTCTGCCTCGGAATGGATTCTTTGTAGCTGATGTTGTTAATTGATTACAGGAATGCATTAGACTCAGGTCAGCTTGGCTACTAAAATGTGGATTACTGTGTACGTTTCCTGGAAGCAGGGTTTGTCACCATTCCTGTGCAAGCTATTCAATAAATGTATTGCCCGCTGTATATTTTCACAAAGAATCTGGCCAATAAAGCCTGCCTGCAAACAAACACTGCAATTACTTCCCAGCCCTCCGAGCTGGTCTGAGTAGAGCCTATTGACTTCCAGCTTTGTGTGGAAGCAGGCGTTCGCTTGCATGGAGCAGCCTGCAGGATTAGATGTCCCAATCAGGCACCTTAAAAATACATGAAATCGAACACTTAAAAGCGCTAATATTTTAAAAGGGAAAATAGGCCCTATAAATGCCATTCAAGTACGGTATTTTGGACTAGAAGAGCTTTAGGGACAGAGTAAAAAAAAAAAGAAGGGTAAATATTTTGCTAAACAATAAGAATGGCCCTTCCTAAACGGAGAGAATTAGCATGTCTGATTTTATAAATAATTAAATTATGCCCTGTGCATTTGTGGGTGTGAAATAACCCCTGATTTTTCTTAGCACAGATATTTATTGAAACAAAATGAAAACATGGAGAAAAGGAAACGTTTCATAAGAATATGCCAGTGGCACAGAATTGTCAGAATATTTCACTTAAGTTCCTGGTAGAAAAAATTAAGAGCTATTAAAACACCTCTCCTATAAAAAACGATTAAAAGGAAAAGTGAAAATCGAAACCCAGATTTCATAAGCAAATGCAGAGATATTTTTGTTTTTGAAAAAACAACGAGGAATCTTTGTGGCACCTTAGAGACTAACAAATTTATTTGAGCATAAGCTTTCGTGGGCTAGAACCCACTTCATCAGATGCATGAAGTGAAAAATACAGGAGCAGGTATAAATACATGAAAGGATCGGGGTTGCTTTACCAAGTGTGAGGTCAGTCTAACGAGTTTGTTTTTGAGTTATCAAGCTATGGTAGTTTTTAAAAATTCCTTTGTTATGTATTGCATTTTAACCAAAACCCTGTAGATAATAAAAGCCTTTAAATTCTATCATAACAGATGTTAAAACCTTCCACTTTGGCTCTAAACAGGGCCTGATCCTGCAAAAACACTTAGACATTAGAAAAATGTTACTCGCATGGCTTCAGTGGCACCACTCTCAAGTTACTCCTGTGTCTAAGTGTTGCACATAGTATGCTTAGTTAGGGCAGAATGAATGAAAAAATCTTCAGGGTAGCCTTGCAAAATTCTCTTCATTCACTTTTTTGGGGGAGTAATTTTGTGTGGGGGCCAATAACTTTCTCTGCAATTTTATAAGGATGCTTATTATGTATTTCACCAATAATTTTTTTCCCACTGAAAAAATAGAGAAATGAGCAGAGAAATAGAACTAAATTAGATTATAAGCACTGGGAACATAAAGACACCACAAATTATCTTTCAAAAGGTGGTTTAAAAGTGAATGAAGATAAAGCGTTGGATTATTGTTTAAGAGCTGAAGATATGCTCAGTGCAGTACAAGACACAAAATGAAGAGACTCATGCACAAACTGATATAGAAAAGTTAAAAAAATCCCCAAAACTATACACAAATGAAGAAATTAAACAATAACAAAATATACAGGCAAATAAGCAAAAAGTTTAGAAAGGGTCACAAAATCTGCTGTAAAATTATGCCTTGAAGGGACCTAACTGGTCCACCTCACTAAATCGAAACTGCTGTTGACTTTATGGAGTATAGAATCATGTCCCAAAGCTTAATAGTGAAAGTGCAAGTACAGAAGAAACAAAAATGTTCTCGCTGAACAATGCAGAGCATAGGTTCCTTTTATCACATGGGCAAATGGCAAAGTTGATTGAAAAAAAGAGAGGTGGAGTATACTGTGAGAAATAAAGTAAAAACAACTTAGAAAACATTGGGGGAAAGCACTGAACTAGAGCGATAATCAAGTGAATGAATAAAATCTAGTCAATATAAGTTCAAACTACCTGATATGTCATTAAATCACAATGGATAAAAGTTAAGACAAAACTTCTACATGGAAATGAAAATGTCTTTTTATAAGAACATTACCTATTTAATGGTAAGAGTACTGGAATAAAGTTAAAAGTTATTGTTTCACTTGTATTAGGTTTTTATGCTAGTCATTGTTCACTTAAGAAAGGAATTACTCTATTCATGACTTTTTTTAATTTATAAAATAATTAAGAAAGAAAAACTAATGTAAAAAAAACCAGCAGAAAATTGGACACTTTTTGATATTTGCTATAATAAAGTATGCAGAAAAACACCAACATTTTATTGGCACCCAGAGAATAAACAGAAACAACACCCTCAAAACCAACCAACCAAATCAAACCTAAAACCTTAAAGCAATTAACCACAGCTAAAAAAAAAAAGTAGAATGATTAAAATGGTATTTAAAAAGCTTAATGTAAGTAAACAAATGTATTCAAAAATACTAACTAAACAAATTAAATAACTGGCCTCAGTAATGTTAACGTTCAGGGAACAATTTCAGACATAGCAGTGCAATATTAGTTTAGCACTTAATTAATATTAAAAAATATAATAAGTAGGTCATAAAAGTAATGAAAAATGTAACACATTTTGGTTTTTCAAAAGCAGATCAAAGCTTCTTGGGGAAATTGGAGAAATGAGAGAGCTGAATTATTAAAGAGAAAACTCAATAAAACTTGGAAAACCTAAAAGCATGCCACATAACGGGAATCAAAAAAGGCTAAATTACGGTAGATATTGAAAACACATTTAAGATTGAATGCATAAAACTGGAGCAAATAATAGGCAAAATTTTGTAAATAGAGTAAGGGAGATTTTTAACTTCATGGCTTCCCAGCCCATCCAGAGAATTCTTTGTGACTGGTTAGAAGAGAAAATCAGAGAATCATTTCCAGTGCCCAGAACTAAAATGCAAATGTTTGCTATAAGTCCAAATGATAAGACCGAAGTTAAACACTCATTAGAAGAGGCTAATTATTTGTATCCTACCTAAAGAGCAAGTGGTCGTTCAATTAATCAGATCTAATGCAAATCAAAGCAGCTCGTCTCCTTTGTCCCGCTGGGCTGCAGAGAAGTATGGACAAAGCTCTTGGAATTTTTAATACTCCCCTTTGAGCAGCCTCCCTTCAAGTATCACCTCCTCACGGAAAGCCATGCAGAAGCATTTACTGTGTTGTAACCGACACAATAATTATTCCTGGTGGAGACAGGCTTTTCTTTTCATGCTCCTTTGAATTCCTGCTGTCAGTCAGAAGGCTATGTATTTACTGTTTTGCCATGAATATATTTTATGGAAAGGATTTTTCCCCCCATCTGCAAAGAGAAAGGATATTCGAATGGGCTGATCCTGCCCTTGAGTCTGGGAAATATCCCATTGACTTCAATGGGAACAGGTTCAGCTGCCATCTGTACTAAGCAGGCAAAAATAATGACATAGCAGAGAAATAATTAAAAAGGTCTATTGGTAAATTCTAAATCCTGCTGCGTCCTTCCTTACAGTCCAGTCCTAAAAGGCCTTCATGCATTGACCTCCCGTTCACTCAAATAGGCAAAACGTGTGCAGGATGGGATCCCCAGTCATTACTGACTTCAACGGGGGTGTTTTGCCTGACTAAAGGTGGGCAGGCTAAAGCCAGTAATGAGCTAACCTGGCAAAAATCATGAGCCCAAGAAAAATGTTTTGATAAGGCTGTTTGGTAAATTTCCAGAAATAGGTTGATTGCTCAAAAGACTGACGAGCCGTAATGTGGACTTACATTAGATGTAGTACATGGGAGTCTGTTTTAAGATGATCTGTGATCAGTCTGAGCGTTCCCTGATTAATTTCCAGATTCCAGTTGTAAATTTCACAAATGCATTATTACCTCCTGTGTGCTGGCTTAGAGCCATAGTGTGTTGTCAATCTTTTATACTCAACTGACTCATCTGTACGCATGTAGTTAGATGGCAGATATGATCCTTAATGGTCACGAGCCTGATGGGACTACTCATGGATCAGGGACTGAGAGTCTGATCCTGCATCCCTTGAAATCAGTGACAAAGCTCCCACCGACATCAGTGGCTGAAGGATCAAGCTCTAATTTCACAGCCTACTCAGTACGATGTCCGTATAACCCTCCCCCCTGCCGAAAATTCTAGAAACCATTGTGTGATATTGGAATAGAATTGTGCCCAGTTTCCTTTTCCTGTGCAGCTCATCAGTGATGCATACAGTTTGCCATCCAGTCTGCCCTTTAGGATCTCATGACTTGTTCACAACTACACAATATTTGGAAAAAAAATTAGGCCTAGTGATTTGTTATTTTTTTAAAAATTGGGATAGCAAGAAACAGAGGGATATGAGCCAAAGAAAGGGATAGAAAGATGGCTTGAGCTGGGAACGTGTGTTTACAAGATTTTAAGCAATTGCAACAGAGTAGGGTGTGGGGAAGGCCTACTTTTGAGTTGGAACAAAAGACAATGAAAGCCCTAAATATTGGAAGTCTTTGCAAACAGCAAAGATTGAAAAAAATAAATTTCCTCTTTTTTCCCTAATAAATACTTTTAAAAAAGAAAATGCATATTGCAAAATGACTTTGGAAGTCTGGATATCAATGAAACTATGGGAGTGTTTTCCTGTGATGTCACTTCTCATGTCAGAAATACTCAGGAAAGGGTCTGACTTCTTTTACTTCCATATTTTTTATTTACAGATTCCATTTCATAATGGCAGTAAGGCATGCCAGCCTGTGCCTCTCTAGCAGATTGTCTAATTTCCCTTTATCATAGCCATAGTGGTGGAATCTCCTTCCTTAGAGGTTTTTAAGGTCAGGCTTGACAAAGCCCAGGCTGGGATGATTTAGCTGGGGATTAGGTCCTGCTTTGAGCAGGGGGTTGGACTAGATGACCTCCTGAGGACCCTTCCAACCCTGATATTTTATGATTCATTCAATTTGCTTTGGTTTCAAATACTGCGCTCCTGTAATCCTCCCAAATACCCGTCACTGCTGATTTACTAATACATTTATACCACCAGCAACACTGCGCTCATGGGTAGCCAGTACTGAATTTATGAGCCCAAGATGTGTGAATTGGGTACAAAGTGGGTGCAAAATTGGAACTGAAATTAATTTCAAAATGTCAAAATTTTCCGTGAAAGGAAAATTCCATTTTCTGAACAGCTCTACTCAGCAGCTCTGCTGGTGGCTCAGTGCTGCTCATGGCTCACAGCCACACCAGGGAAGCACATGCCAGAGTCCATAGTCCTGCGTGGCAGGACTAGAAGCAGGGCATCATTCATTTGTGCAATGGTATTAATGATAGCACTGTTCTGTCTCTCATTCTATTTATTTACATACTTTCTTTCTTTCCCTATCCAATCTAATCTAGCTATACTGCACTCAACAATGTGATGGCTAAGTGCCTAAAATTGTAGCCTCTTGGAATTTTGGAGGGCTTTGGATTCTAACACCTAGAAGCCCACCTCTGGTTTTGGGTACAAGTGGAATTCAAAACTAAAAGGGGAAGATTTAGTATTTCTATTATTATTATTATTTGTATTACAATAGTGCTAAGAAACCCCAACTGAAACTGAAGCCCCATTGCGGTAGGTGCTGGACATACACATAGCAAGAAATGTCCCCTGTCTCAAAAAGCATACAGTCCAAATAGACAAAAGCAGAGAAAGGAGGTATTATTATCACAGGTTTACAGGTGGGGAATGGCACAGAGAGATTAAGTAAATTGCCTAAGGTCACATATGAAGTCGGTGACACCATGGACTCCTGAGTCCCAGTCCAGTGCCTTGACCATAAGACTTCTTACTTCCAGATCATAGACAGCCAGAATCTCACAATATAACTGTTCTCATGAGTGCTCTACAATCCAGTCTGTCAAACAGCTTGCAAGATTTTGTTGCCTTCCTGTTTGAACTATGAAACCTAGCTTTATCCTGACCCAGATCCAAACACCACCTCCTTGACTCATAACTAGATACTGATCATTGTGAATTGAGGAGGTCTTCAACTAAGAAAATGAGTGGTACACTTACTTACAAATGTCCTCACATCAGATATTAGAATTTTAAATCAATTATCAATCTTCCTTTTCTTCATTTACTGAGGTTTCTGTATAAATACTTTTCAAACAAGTTATCTATATAAATTTACCAGAATTTGTACTTTGTTTGTGGGCCAGATTTTCAAACAGTTAAAGGTACAGTTGTACGTCTGCATTGTGAGAATGCACGTAATATGCATGTGGAATCACTCAGGGCTGGCTCCAGGTTTTTTGCCGCCCCAAGCGGCGAAGAAAAAAGAAAAAAAAACACCAAACCCGCGATCGGCGGCACTTCGACGGCAGCTCTACCGCGCCGCTTCCTTCTTCGGCGGCAATTCGGCGGCCCCTTCCCATTCGCTGCCCCAAGCACCTGCTTCCTGTGCTGGTGCCTGGAGCCAGCCCTGGAATCACTGCAACTGCACACAAAAAGTACCAGATTGCTTTGCAAATGCAGACACTTACCCAGTTTGCACAGTCAGTTTGTTTCTGTTTTTAAAAAGCACGCTGATTATGTGTACAAATTAGGGATGCATTTGCAACACTAAAGTGCCTGAAAATTTAGCTCTGCATGGCACATTGTTCACTTTCTGAAAGGGATGAAAAAAAATCTGTAAGTAGTTTTTTCAAGACCTTGACTTATTTAAATAAACTAAGGAAAGTAAATACAAGAATTAAACAAAAGCAAATAGGGGGAGGGATAGCTCAGTGGTTTGAGCATTGGCCTGCTAAACCCCGGGTTGTGAGTTCAATCCTTGAGGGGGCCACTTAGGGATCTGGGGCAAAAATTGGTCCTGCTAGTGAAGGCAGGGGGCTGTACTCGATGACCCTTCGGGGTCCCTTCCAGCTCTATGAGATAGGTAGATCTCAAAATATGGAAAATTGCAACATCTCATTTTCAAAAGACCCCTGCAGCGAGAAGCAAAAGGTTCCTCAGAAATGCACTAAATTGGGGCTAACAATAGACGAAGAGTAAAATTTGCAAAAGCACATAGGTGCCCAAGTGACATTTCAAAAATGACTTTGGCATGAGGCTCCTAAATCACTTAGATGCTTTTGAAAATGTTACCCAAAATTCTAAAGAATGAGGCTGAAATAAGGGAATCCTTTATCATAATTAGACCATAAAGCTGATTTAGACTAACAGCTAAAATACAACCAGTTGTTCAGTTTCACCAGTATGTTCTTGGTGTCTGATCCTGCACACATTTAAATCTAGTAAAACTCCCATTGGCTTTGTTGTTTTATGGCGGCAAAGTGGCTGAAAGCAGGCAGAATGTGCCAGTGTATCTGGCTCACAACCCAGAGCTATGAAGAAAATCTTTATATTCTTAAGTATATTAGTAATTAATATGAACAATAAAAGCCTCATCCAGGGGAGGAATTAAACTCTGTTTCCATAAACTGCATTATTTTAGTGGTATGGAGGGAGAACCCTCCATGACTTGCTCTGAACTGCTATTGCATGAAGTCTTCATTGTTTCTAAGAGGCGCTTCACATTTGCTGAAACCCAAGATCAAAAGCACATACTGCTGAGAGCTCAGTTGACTCCCGGATTCTGCTAAGCCTGGTTGTGAGTCCATTCCTGTCCTGGCAGTTTTTTAGGGTGACCAGATGAGGGGAAGAAAATATCGGGACACATGGGTGGGGACGGGGGGGACAGGCTGAGCAAAAAAAAAAAAAAAGGCCGAGCGAGTCCTGCCCCGGCTCTGCAGCTGAGCAAAAAAAAAAAAACCGAGCAAGTCATTCGGATATCGGGACAAAATACGTCCCGACCTAAGGGACGCGGGACAGAGACCGAAATATCTGGTCACCCTACAGTTTTTTGATATTTAGCGCAACATAGCTGCTGTAAATGACCATATATTCAGCAATGTGTGTGCCAGGTTAAGGAAGAGAATTTCTTCTGCAGCTTACAGTAGCTGATGTGAAACTGACCTGCAACGCACCACTGCAGGGTAGGAGCAGAGTAGTGGCTGGGGGCTGCAACTGCTCTCCATAGGTGGGGCAGCAGATCCATGTAATTCACAGAACTCCTGGCCATGCCTCTAGCCCACTCCCATCACACCTTTCCCTATATGAAGTGCACTGCAGCAGGCCTCAGGACCTCGGCCTGCGCCGGTTCCTGTAGCCCCCATTGGCCTGGAGCGGCGAACCGCAGCCAGTGGGAGCCGTGATCGGCCGAACCTGCGGACGCGGCCGGTAAACAAACCGGCCCGGCCCACCAGGGGCTTTCCCTGAACAAGCGGCGGCCCTAGTTTGAGAACCACTGCTGTAGTTCACAGCAGTCCATGGATTTTCCCAGTATGTCCCTTGCATCCTCCTCCCTTCAGCAGCATCACAGTGCTATCCTGACGTGAGTCTACCAGTCAAAACGTACAGTAACTCCTCACTTAATGTTGTAGTTCTGTTCCTGAAAAATGCGACTTTAAGTGAAACGATGTTAAGCCAATCCAATTTCCCCATAAGAATGAATGTAAATGGGGGGGGGTTAGGTTCCAGGGAAATGTTTTTTTGCCATACAGTCCAGTACCATAGTTGGGAGGTTCCCCCACCTTACCCCACACAGGCACAGCCCACTGGCACTGGAGACAATGAGGCAGGCAAGGAGGCTGAAGGTGCTGTAGGCTAGGAGAAGCACGTTGCGCAGCAGCAGCGGCAGCTTCCCCTACTCTGCAAGCACCAGGGGCGGGGGGCTCAACCCTTGGCCTGCCCACACCACCCCTTCCCCCAAGCCCCCACCCTTAACCTGCCTCTTCTTCCCCCCTCCTCCCCCTTTACTCTGCACACCGTGTCCTCGCTCCTCCCCCCTCCCTCCCCTGCCTCCTGCCCTCGGCAATCAGCTGGCTTGCGGCGTTCAGGGGGGAGGAGCGAGGACTCGGCGTGCAGGCTCCCCCTCCCTCCCCTGCCCCCTGAACGTTGCAAGCCAGCTGATTGCCGCGGGTAGGAGGCAGGGGAGGGAGGGGGGAGGTGCGCTGCATCCTCACTCCTCCTTCCTCCCTCCTGCCTGCCGCAATCAGCTGGCTTGCGGCGTTCGGGAGGCAGGGGAGGGAGGGGGAGCTTGCGCGCCAAGTCCTCACTCCTCCCCCCCTTCCCCCTGAACGCCGCAAGCCAGCTGAATGCTGGGGGGAGGAGGGAGAAGGCGCTGATCCGTGAGGTCTGCCGGCGGGCAGAAGGTGCTGTGTGTGGGGGCATAGGGGAGCTGATAGGGGGGCTGTCAGCTGTGGACAAAGCATGCAGCCAAAAGACGTTATAGCGAAGCAGTGCACAACTTTAAATGGAGCATGTTCTGTAATTGAGCAGGGACGTAAGATCGAAACAACATTAAGTGAGAGGACATTACTGTAATACATTATTAGGGGCCAACTCAGGCAAAACTCCTCATGAAGTTTCTGTAATATATATTTTTTCCGTACTTCATTCTCTTTCCCTCCATCCCGTTCTTTCCCCTTCCTCTCTTTTTCAGTCTTGTTTGTGTCTCGCCTCCCCACCAGTCCTGGCTTTCATCTCTCTTCTCTTCTCCGTCAGTCCTCTCCTTTCTTTGCTCATCTGCATCAAAGCTGTTTCAGGGAGATTTAAATGACACCATGCTGCCCCAACTCAACACAGGGTGCTGTACCCCTCACAGGTTTTTCATCATCGGCAGCATTGGTTGTTCATCGAATGAGCACATTGCTTGGCTGCCCTCGCCACGTCCCCTTTCTTGCTAGCCCTACTGAATTTTAGGGCTGCACTGGTCCCCTATGCTGGCAAAAATCTTTCAGCTCAAGTCCTGCAAGATTGAGTGATGGGCTGCAGAACCTGGCTGTACTGCATGAGAACCCATTCTCCTTACACAGAAAAAGGAAATCTCCTACCCAATGTGCAGTTGAATGTCTGTCTTTCCCTCAATCATGGCCTCCAAGACTGGATCTGGAGAAGCACCAACCCTATTACCTCAGCAGAAAGACATTTGTACAGCTTCCTTCCTGCCTCAGGGTAGCTGGACAGCATTTGATGCTGGGAGGAAATAAGACATAATATGATGCCGACAACTTAAAGTAACCAACTGTTTGGGTTTTTCTGTGGGGTAAGTGGGCGGTGATTTGAAGTAACAACAATTTACCATTGAAATAGTATTTTAAAGTGTGTTTGTTTAAAAGGTCAAAATGAAACGGCATGCCGGGATATGGCTGAAGGAGTGGACAGAGTGGAAGGTAACCTAAATGCAGAGGATTCATGGCCACATGGATGTCACAAGTAATGGATCTTCCCTCCTCAGAAAGGTAATACAAAGGCTTGGAATCACAGTTGGATTCCCAATGCACTGCCGCACAGAGTTTTTATCTCAGGGTGATACGGAATTTCTAATTCATTCTGGAATTTCTCAGGGGACTTTTAAAAAAAGACAGACAGAGGCTTGCTCCTTTATGTATCTCAGGAATAAAACTCAGCAGTCCCCTTGCAAAGCAAGCTGGGATAGCCGTAGAAGAGGCAGGTTGGCCGGGCAGCATTTGCAGCACCCTCCCTCGGTATTTAGCTGTGCTTTGCAATGTTCAGGATGTGTGTCCCTCCTCCTCCGTTTGACCCCACCCATGTTTTACTTTGTTGGTGTCTGGTGCATGCACTGGTGTTATTTTCGGTATTACGTTGTATGTTTAAAAACACACTATATCTTTGTGTTTGTTCTTCTTTCGCTTCCCCTTTTGTTTCCCTTTGTTCCTCTTTTCTTTCCACTATCTCCATATCTTGGTTTAACTTTTCCTCCCTCTTTTTCTGTTCTGTTCCACAATTTTATTTTTCTGCAGTATATTTTTTTCTGTACTTCATTCTCTCTCCCTCCATCCCTATTTCCCCTTCCTCTCTTTTTCAGTCTTGTTTACTATCTTGCCTCCCTATCAACCCTTGCTTTTTTCTCTCTTCTCTTCTCCATCAGTCCTTCTTTCTCTCTTCTTCACTCATCCGCATCATTTATACCACTCCCCCCACTCCTGCCTTATGACTGACTCTATTTCTAACTCCCTGGTTCACACTATGCACTGTGCATCCTCCCCCACCCCCCCACATACACTGCTTTCTCCAGGTACACTTGGGGCAGGAATTTGTTCTCCCCACAAATAAAGAGGGTGGAACATTTGGAAGCTCACACATCTGTGAGACTACAATAAATACCTGATCAAAGAAGGGAACACCTTGGATCCTTTTCTAGTTGTGTTATTCTTACTCATTGTGTTTTCTATTTGTGCATTAGTCGTGCATAATGTTAGCTGGAGATTCTACAAGCTAGAGATCCTGTTTTGTAACCACCTCTCATTACTCCAAGAATAGTTGCCTCTCATGGATACACGGGACCAAAGTCTCCTTTCAGTTCCATCTTCATTGACTTCGCTGCAGTTGCACCAGGGTAAAAGAGAGGCAAATCTGGTCCATGATTAGATGGAGTAGTGGGATGGCGTTGGTAGCTGGACTCAATGGGTAGTGAAAAAACACTTTTAACCAGAAGTTGATTTTGAGAAAGATTTTAGTTTGGGAGTTATTGTTATTTATTGAGTGCTGGTAGTCTGTTTGGAGCTGCACGAATCACAGAACTTGTCTTCACTTGGATAAAAGGTGTTTTTTTAACATATTAGCTAGGGCTGTCAAGCGTTTAAAAAAATTAATTGCGATTAATTGCGCGATTAAAAAAATTTGTGATTAATTGCGTGATTAATTGCACTGTTAAACAATAGTAGAATACCATTTATTTAATATTTTTGGATGTTTTCTACATTTTCAAATATATTAATTTCATTTACAACACAGAATACAAAGTGTGCAGTGCTCACTTTATATTTATTTTTGATTACAAATATTTGCACTGTAAAAAAAAAAGAAACCAGTATATTTCAATTCACCTAATACAAGTACTGTAGTGCAAGCTCTTTATAGTGAAAGTTGAACTTACAAATGTAGAATTATGTACAAAAAATAACTGCATTCAAAAATAAAACAATGTAAAACTTTAGAACCTACAAGTCCACTCAGTCCTATTTCATGTTCAGCCAATTGCTCAGACAAACAAGTTTGGCTACAATTTGCAGGAGATAATGCTGCCCACGTCTTGTTTACAATGTCACCTGAAAGTGAGAATAGGCGTTCGCATGGCACTATTGTAGCCGGCATTGCAAGATATTTACGTTCCAGATGCGCTAAAGATTCATATGTCCCTTCATGCTTCAACCACCATTCCAGAGGACATGCATCCATGCTGATGACGGGTTCTGCTTGATAATGATCCAAAGCAGAGTGGACCAACGCATGTTCATTTTCATCATCTGAGTCAGACGCCACCAGCAGAAGGTTGATTTTCTTTTTCGGTGGTTCAGGTTCTATAGTTTCCGCATCGGAGTGTTGCTCTTTTAAGATTTCTGAAAGCATTCTCCACACCTCGTCCCTCTCAGATTTTGGAAGGCACTTCAGATTCTTAAACCGTGGGTCGAGTGCTGTATCTATCCTTAGAAATCTCACATTGGTACCTTCTTTGCATTTTGTCAAATCTGCAGTGAAAGTGTTCTTAAAATGAACATGTGCTGGGTCATCATCCGAGACTGCTATAACATGAAATATATGGCAGAATGCGGGTAAAACAGAACAGGAGACATACAATTCTCCCCCAAGGAGTTCAGTCACAAATTTAATTAATTCATTGTTTTTTTAATGAGCATCATCAGCATGGAAGTATATCCTCTGGAATGGTGGCTGAAGCATGAAGGGGCATATGAATGTTTAGCATATCTGGCACATAAATACCTTGCAATGCCGGCTACAAAAGTGCCATGCAAACGCCTGTTCTCACTTTCAGGTGACACTGTAATAAGAAGAAGTCAGGAGTATCTCCTGTAAATGTAAACAAACTTGGTTTGTTTTAGCAATTGGCTGAACTAGAAGTAAAACTGAGTAGACTTGTAGGCTCTAAAGTTTTACATTGTTTTGGTTTTGAGTGCAGTTATGTAACAAAAAAAATCTACATTTGTAAATTACACTTTGACGATAAAGAGATTGCACTACAGTACTTGTATGAGTGAATTGAAAACTACTATTTCTTTTGTTTATTATTTTTACAGTGCAAATATTTGTAATAAAAATAATAATATAAAGTGAGCAGTGTATACTTTGTGTTCTGTGTTGTAATAGAAATCAATATATTTGAAAATGTAGAAAAACATCAAAAATATTTAATAAATTTAAATTAGTATTCTATTGTTCAACAGTGCGATTAATCACGATTAAGTTTTTTAATCGCAGTTAATTTTTTTGAGTTAATCATGTGAGTTAACGGCGATTAATCAACAGCCCTAATATTAGCTAAAACATGTTAGCTTGTTTGCTAAAATTCTAGTGTAGACAAGGCAGTTTCAGTTGAGGGCCGGTCTACACTACCGCTTACGTCAATCTGACTTACATCGCTCAGGGGTGTGAAAAAGATTCCCCCCCCCCGAGCAACGCAAGTGACACCGACCGACCTAAGCGCTGTCCACACTGCTGCTATGTTAGCAGGAGACGCTCTCCTGTCGGCACAGAGCATCTTCACCAGGCATGCTACAGCAGTGCAGCTGAGCCGATGTAGTGCTTCTAGTGTAGATCTGACCTTAGTTGGTTGAGATAAACCCTATGAGGGAGCCTAGGGTTGATAGCACATATTAAATGCCAATTGTCTTGTCTACACAAAGGGTTTAACATGTGTTAGCTAACATATGTTGAAAACACATCTTTTGCTCCTGTTGTGGACATAGCTATAGACGAAGAGAGAGAGCCCCTATGCCCAATAATTTACAAGCTAAATTAGACCAACAGTACCTTCAGACTCAAAGTACCCTTGCATAGCTAAAAGACAGTCTAGTCTTAAAACAGAGCCCATCTCTGTCTCTGTACTCTGGTGCACCATGGTCACAGTTTTGCTCCTGGTGAAACCAAATACAAAACCGCCACTGATTTAAATGGGAACAGGATTGAGCCCTGTTGCTTTGGTGCATTAGCATTGGTAGGCATTACAAAAGAAGTTTGTTTTAAGGAACAATTTGAATGATGAGAGGTCAATCCTTTAGCATGCACTTGGGCAGGATCAGTCCTCGCTGCTCAGTGCTAGGAGAATGTTTGCTTGGTGTCTTTGTCCAAGGACTAGGCCACAGTGTAGAGAAAGGATGGGAAAAGTAGACTGGGAAAAATAAGAACCTCTTTTGCCTGACACCTTCATCCTCTTTTAGAATCAATCTGGCAATTCCTGTGTTCCTATAGAAATGGACTTGCCGGAAATCCTACAAGAACACTAATTACCTGCCCAGCGTTGAAAACACATTTGGGACTGATTGACCACTACCTTACTGCAGTTTTAGATTGGAGCTATTCCTTTGGTTAATACGATGGAGTTATCCTGGCAAAAAACTGGCGTAGTGAAGTGCTGCATCAGGCCCAAGAAGGTAAGGTTCAGAGAAATGTGAATTCTTGGAGAGGGGGCTCATCGGAAACAAACCTTTTAATTGTTTGAAGATACACATGTCACTAATACCAACAATGGAGAAAGCAGAAAAACAAAGAATCTCTCACCGCTTGTACCAGTTAAGTGAACCCTATTTTATGTGTGTAAGAGTTGGCAGCTTCAGTTTGGCACGTGTCTGTGCGTGTGCAGAAACATGCAGACCTGCATTTAATTACAGTTTCCATAGAAGAGAAACCATCTCTAAGGGCATGTCTGCACTGCTAATTAAGATGTAATAGTCGTACAACTGTGCCTATTCCACTTGCACCTTAATCTGCAGCGGAGACATACCTACACTAGCTTTAGTCTAGACGTGATGGCACAGGTTTGAGCATGGGCTAGCCACCCCTGTTCAAGCCCGCAGGGGACGCTGGGTATGTACTCAGGTTGCTAGCCTATGCTGAAAGCCATGCCGCCACATCTTTACTGCTGTGGTTACTCATGTTAGCTAAATTAAAGCTAGTGTGGGTATGCCTACCTGTGTTACAGTCACACCTTAATTTGCAGTGTAGACATACCCTAGGAGCTTGTAAGAAATTGCACAGAAAAAATGGCCATAGTCCTTTTTAGCATCAATGGAGCTATGTTTATAGTCACAGCCGTTACAACTGGCTGGAATACTCTTGCTATCTCTTCACAGTGTTTTATCCCTGGGTGTTTATGGCAGAGCATTGTTGGAGGGCAGAGGAAGCTCCGGGTTATGAAATTGACTTTTGCAGAGCCAGAGTTTTGCAGCTTAGAAGATGCAGTGCAAGACACAGCTATTCACTCTGGCTTTTGGTTTTGGGGTCAATGGCTGGACAAATATTTCTCATCACACAACGATGCCGTGCTGGTAATATTGGGGTTGATTTTATGTGCATTTTATAGCATTATTGTTTTGTTTGTCATTATGTAACTGTGCTGCGCTGACAACAATGGGCAAGAGACACATTTCTAAATACATAAGAAAACCCATCTGTGCAGCTGGTAGAAAACATCTACAATTCCCAAATTAGTGCTTCTGTTAGATTTATACTGCAGTATCCTGCCCGTTTTGAACCCTTCAGCATTCAAAAAATCTCCACGGGATCATTAATCCCCTTTCATAATTTTCTAGGTTTCTAATAAGGTCACTTCAATACCTCCTCATTTCTAAAGACAAAGAGCCCTCACTTTCACGTTTCACGTTTCAGCCCTCACTGAAAGCTAACGTCTTTGTAATCCCTTTTGCTACATGCTGTTTAGGGCAAGACTATCTCTCTGGGGCATAGTGATGTGTATGATCCATGCAATTGATCTTGGTCTGATTTACAGTTTTTGAGGGAAAAACTGTAAATGATGGCATTATATTTTGGTGAAGTAATACTATTTCTGTGTGATGGCCATCTCTGTTTGTACTTATGTGGCTGTAAAAACCTGATTGTTAGTAGTTTATCATAATCAAACTTAAAAAATAAACCAAAAACTAAAGATTTCATTAGCTTCAGCCAGTGTCTGTAAAATCCACATGTGGCTGCATGGCAGTTCCAGATTTACGGCTTTGTTCATGCAGCAAGAAGTTTTATGGATGTAACATTGTTCAACTGGTCGAATGAGACTGACGCTAGAGTTGTGATTATCATAGCTTTTCTCATTCCTTTTTACTACTGTGTAATTTATAAGGTGGATTGCCTTTCACCTCCTGGAGCAGATCAAAATGATTGAGTTTGTCTTTCAACCACCTGGCCTTATTATTTTGTATCTATTGCCCTACCTTTCAGAGTTTCCACTCATGACACATGTCCACACATGTGACATCCATTTTTGTTTTGCAGTTTGAGCTCTTTATTCTTCTGCAAAAAGAAATACACCTAGAGTGGTCATCAAATAGAGATACAGTAGATATCAGATGACTGGGACAGGGGCTATATGAGGCAGAATTTTCTGCTGGCAGATTAAGGAACTGAAAATAAATCCAACCCAATTTTAATGGGTCATACGAGGAGCCCAGTGGAAGTCCGGTTGACTTCAATGCGACTACTTGTGTGTAAAGTGACTCATGTGCCTGGTTTCAGGATTGGACTCTTAGGATATGTCTACACTGCAGTCAGGAGGTATGATTGCAGCATGTCTAGGCAGACCCAAGCTACCTTCGATCAAGCTAGCTCATGAAAAATAGCAGTATAACCACGGTGGCACAGGCAGTGGAACAGGCTAGCGGTCTGAATACCATCCTGCCCGAATCCTGGGAATGCACCTCAGATGGCTAGCCCATGCCTCCACCCCTGCGGCTGTAGCTACACTGCTATGTTTAGCAAGCTAGCTCAATCAAAGGTAGCTCACTTATGTCTACACATGCTGCAGTCATGGCTCCTGATTGCACTGTAGACCCACCATTCGACTATAAGCTCTTCTGAGGAAAGCACCTTCTATGTTCTGGGAGGCAGCTAGCACACTTGTAACCGCTGGCTACAGGATTGTGCCCCTCTTCTTCCACATTTGTGCACTGCATAGATTGCATATCAATCAGCTGTTTGAAACTGCTTTGGGACCGCTGAGGATGAAAATGTAATATTAAATTCTCATATTAATCTGTTTTTTAAGTGAAGTGAAAAACATTAATGATAGTTGTCACCCTGTTCCACTGATAGAAAACCAGCCGTTTAAATAAATATCTAGTTTTCCGTATGGTGTCTACACGGGCGAGACTTAAAAATGTTCTTACGTTTTTAAAGACTCAACATGTTTTGAGAGAGACTCCCTAGCCTTAAAACAGGCAGTACCCCTGGAATCTTGAATCTTTCAAACTGGTAGGATGTTTTAGTGAACAAATACAGATATTTTGTAATTAACACAAGAACCCCTTTAAAATATGCAATAATATTCAAGTAAACCAGCTTCTTTCCATTTACAACACACACTGGAGAGCTATCGGTATCTCCCACTATCTCTTTGAGGAGAATTCCAGCCTCTTTTGGATACTTGGATGATGTCTGTTTAATTTTTTCCTTCAATAAAATGAAAGGCTCAAAGTCACTTGAAAGGCAGACTGTTGGTCTAATCTCCTAATATATTGTTAATTTTCCCACATGCCAAAAAGGAGAGAGAAATAGAGAAGGTCTGGTCCTTGTTAGTGAAATCAATTTGTTTAAGTTTAAGAATATTATGTACTTCATAAAAATACCTCCTTGTTTAAATTTGAACTAATACCTTGTACAATATTTATAAAAGTGGTGCTGGTGCTTGAAAATTGATAAGGAGAATATTGGAAACAGCTATGAAAACTATCGAGTATATTTAAAGTTAGAGAGTCCTGAATCAGAAAAGCAGAGTTCATTCTCCTTCACTCATCAAGAAATGTCTCTTTTCCCCATCTAACTTAAGAATGCTAGCGGCCAGTAGGAGACAAAACTCGCAGCTCTCTACAATTACAAAGGATGCCCACAAATCACAGCTCTCTAAATTTTCAGAAACAGGCTGGTAGTTCAAAAACGGGAGAGAAAACCAGTTGCCCATGCCATCCCAGAGGTTCTCAGAAATGAATGTTGTCATTAAACCAACATTTGCCCTCTCAGTTAACCTGCTCAGTTTTGACCTCATAAAACTGGGAGCACCTGAATCACAGTTCGCCTTTTAGCTGATGAACACCGTTACTTGTGAGATAATTAAATTGAGTGTAAAACGTCATTTCTCTGCCCTTTCTGGTTTTGGTCTGACTTGTTCAGCAAATGCATGCTGTATCTCAAGCACCGGCCGGAGCAATTCAAGACCACCTCTCATTTTAAGCTAGCCTTGCAAACGCTTCACAGTGCAGGAAAAATATCCACTTGCCTGTCAAAAACATTACTCCCCACAGGTGAGTGGGTGAGGAACATTTTGCTTGGCTCTTTTGCTTGATCAGCATCATGAAAAAGTGAGTTCAGTTCAAAAAAATGTGAGGAGCATGTCGGAAGCGTAGCGGCTTGTCTGAAAGCCCTGGCTTTTCTCATTGCAGGAGATTTCACTATGATTTATCATCTGACATAACTGAAACTTCACAGCAAGTTTATATTTTATGGCCCTGCCGTATATTTATCTTTTGTTAAAAAAAGAATGAAGTACAAAGCTGCAGAGGGAGATGCTGCTATATTGGGGGGTGTCTTCGTGCTGTGCGCTCCATCTGATTGCAGCCGGGGAGAGCAGTTCTTTGATATTCTGGAAGAACCATTTGCTAAGCTGATTAATCAAAATGAAATCCCAAACATATTTGCTACGTACCTTTCTTTCAGAACCTTTGGTCCTATGTACTGCTGTTAATAATCCAATTCCCCTCTCTCTGCTTGTAAGTCAACAGCTAAAGTTCAATCAGTGAATTAAAGTGAGTGATCTTACTTATACCCCAGACGTACTGGCAGGGGCGGTACCTCAAAAAGAGTGATTTTTCAGCCCCCTCCCTCTCAAACATCAACATCAAGAATGGAACTGATGACTTCATCTTGTAGGGTTCTGAAGTTTGTTGTACAGACATGTACTATGTTCAGACATCTGCTTTGCATAGGTGCGATCTAGAAGACGTAGTGCAGCACCGCTCTGAAAGAGGAAATGGCTGGAACAATGCCCCTTTTCTTTTGTCCATGGAAAATGTAACCTAGTGCTCCATTGGTCAGCTGCATTTCAGAAAGAAAAACAACAACAGTGGTCTTGATGGCTTCTTCTAGAAGATGTTTTGCCTTTACCGTTGGCAGCTAATAACAGCTGAAAGGAAAGGAATAAGAGGACTCCTGTCCTCTGGGTTATTAATAATCCACATCATTTGCACAAAAATCTCAAGTAGCTTTACTGACTAATTAGTGAATTAAAGTTTACATCATCCCTGTGAGGCAGGTCAGTATCATAATCTCCATTTTACAGTAGGGGAAACTGAGGCACAAAGCGGTGACGTGACTTGTCCCAGGTCACACTGTGTGTGGGGAACAGTTGTGAACGGAACCCAGGCATATGATGCCCAATCCTTGGTTCTAGCCTCTTGACAGCCCTCTATCTTATTGTACATTAAATCCAACAGGGCTGAGGCAACAGGAGTCCTGAATGCACCTTAATTTCTGGTTCTTCAAAAACTTTGGGGCTCCTCTGGGCAGACTTTCCTTGCTGCTTGTGTGATGAACTCTCCCTCACAATCTCCACAGACAGACTCTTGCTTTTCTTCCACTCTTGAGTTCTCATTCTTCCTTCCAAGTGATGGAACCCATTCCGGCAACTGTCATCTGCCTGAGTCATGCCACATCATGGTGGTAACAAACACTGAACTGCTTTTCCCCCCTTCTTCTTAATAGGGTAATAATTCTTAATTGTTTGTGTTAAGAATATAAGGGTAATGCTCTAGTCTTTGGGTCGAAGGCACAATGTAAGTGCAAAGAACTGCAAAGCACTAGCGTGTGTGTGTGATTGTGCATACACTGTTTCATAATGCGGGGCAGCCCCTGTAGAAAGAGAGTTGCTTACCAGATCCTACAGAATCCTGCAGAGTAGCTGTGTCTTATTTGTTTAGGGACTTGAATCCATATTGTGTAATCCATATTAATGCTTGTAGTAGATACTTACGTGAGAGGGATACTTGTATAAGTAAATACTACTCAGCATGAGTAATGGTTGCACTATCTAGCCCTTAATTAACCCTGTCCTCAGTATTTTGTGTGAAGAACTTCCACTGACTTCATTGTGCGGTCTGCATCTGTCATGATAGCAGGAGAGCCCAAAGAATTACCAACACCTTACCTAGTTTCCTGCATGCAGACTGCTCTGTTTTTTCACCACTCAAAAAGGTAAATCAGTCACGTTCAGCAGCACACACATTGCAAGAGCATGTAATTTGTCACTAAACCCAATGACTGCAACTACACATGTACAAAATCAATGTACTCCACGTCTCCCAGAGGGGGAAACAAGGAAGCAGAGCAATGTTAACTACCGAACCAGATAGACTTCAAACGTGCTAAAAAGAATTAGTGAATAATTGTTCAAGAGTGGCGTTGGAGGAGTGTTGTGACTCAGCAAACATAGTGTCAGAAAGGATTTCAGTGCTTTTGGCGAGAGAGATATATGGTACCCTCTAAGCCAGGGGTAGGCAACCTATGGCACGCGTGCCGAAGGCGGCACACGAGCTGATTTTCAGTGGCACTCACACTGCCCGGGTCCTGGCCACCGGTCCGGGGGGCTCTGCATTTTAATTTAATTTTAAATGAAGCTTCTTAAACATTTTAAAAACCTTATTTACTTTACATACAACAATAGTTTAGTTATATATTATAGACTTATAGAAAGAGACCTTCTAAAAACGTTAAAATGTATTACTGGCACGTGACACCTTAAATCAGAGTGAATAAATGAAAACTCGGCACACCACTTCTGAAAGGTTGCCGACCCCTGCTCTAAGCTCTCTGGGCTGTGGTGAGATGAAATCTGTCTCTTGCCAGCATAATGGTCAATAACTTAAAATAAGGCTTTTAAAGATTCCAGTAGGTTATGAAAGGGTTTTGCAACAAACCACCTCTTCCTTCTGCAGTAAGCTGCCAATACAAAGAGCCCAGGAGGAATATAAATAAATAAGAACAGGCACCACTGGGTTTATGAGTCACTACAATTGAGTTTCAGTTTGGAAACATACCCCGGTAAAATGTTTACATTATATTTTTAAAGAGGAACCACATCATATGTCCTTTTCTATTTCCTTTTTTTTTTTTTTGGCCCCTTGGCTTGACTTTTCTGATTTGAATCAAGCTGTACCCAGCCCAGCATATGGCCAGCACATAACCCTGCCAAAACCAACTGGTGGCTTCTCATAATTACCAGAGACCTCTGATGGCTGTAACAGTGATTACGCTTGGAATTTCCATTAGGGAATTAAATCATGTATTTACCAAATAGCTCCCTACCATGCGGAGTTTCGTTATTTACAAGAAAATGGAAATTAACCTGAGGAGGACAAAGGTGTGATTTTGATAAATTAGGTCACTAACAGCAAAACCTCCATTTGCTCTAAAACTTTTAAAGGTTGACAGAATAAGACAACCCCATCTCCACCTCCCCCCGTCATCCTCCCGATAAGCTTCACATTCTACCTCCGTATCCTTCCCTATGTAACCCCCAAGGAGATTACCTCGATTCCTGGGGCTCTGTCTGCTGGCAGCTCAGGGAGAGGCACACTGTCCCTGGTAGGGAGGGGGATAGACATCTGCCTCAGGTACCACAGTGAGGAATGATAAATGCTTGGTTAGCTAGATTAGATACAGTAGATACACAGTACATGACACAGGGAGCTAGCTGGTTAGCTAGATACTATGTCTATGTGCCATAGACAAATACTATTGATGTGATTTTCAAACTGTCGTCCGTTGACCACTGGTGGTCCTTGGCAAACTGTCTGGTGACCTGGAGCTGACTCTCTACTTGTTTCCAGCTGTTACTCTGCATTAAAATTTGGCTAAAAGAACATAAAGCATGTTCCCAATACTACTCTTCCAAGAAATGTAAACAATTGCAGTAGTTGCCACAAGGATGGGATAGGATAGTAAACGAGAGAGGAGAGATGTCCATGACATCAGTCTCTCTGTTATTATTAAGATGTGGTCTGCTCTCATGAGAAAGAGCAAGAACCTCTCATGGAGCTAGATAAGTAGTGACTGTGCCTTAATACAGTAGCTAGATAGTGTACGTACACAGATGCTGTAGATATATATTTGTTTATTTCAGTTTCTACTACTCTACATCAAGAGAGCATCCATCCAAGATTCTGGGCATCCTTGACAATTTTTTCTTAAAAACACACTTCAGAAACAGACTCCCTCAACTATCCCCACATTATACCCTGGCAACAATATAAATGTAACAAAAAATGAATAACCCCTCCAAACAGAATTTCCATCTGTAATAAATGAAAGGGGGGGGGGGCTCCCTTTTATGAACACCCACCCAGCCAGTTAACTGTAAAGTCCCCTTTGGTGGCTGTTCTCTGCTTGCTTTACCTGTAAAGGGTTAACAAAGTTCCCCAGGTAAAGGAAAAGGTGTGGGCACCTGACCAAAAGAGCCAATGGGAGGCTAGAACTTTGTAAAATGGGAAAAAAACCCTTCCCCTTTGTCTGTTGTTCTCCAGAGAAGGAGACAGGGAGCAGCAATGCTCTAAGCAGTAATGCTGTGTAAGGCTTGTACCAGGTATGAAAATTAATCTTCCATACCTAGAAGAAATCATTGGACAGGAAATGTTTAAATAGATGCGATCGGGTTTATTTCTTTGTTTTGGCTTGTGGATCTCCTCTGTGCTAAACCCTAGATGCTTTTGTTTGCTTGTAACCTTTAAGCTGAACCCCCAAGAAAGCTATTTTGGGTGCTTAATTTTTGGAATTGCTCTTTTAAAAACTAGCAAAAGCCTAGGTTCCAGATGTATTTTCTTCCTTTTCATTTTTTATAAAATTTACCTTTTTTAAGAACAGAATTGGATTTTTGGTGTCCTAAGAGGTTCGTGCATATGTTGTTTAATTAGCTGGTGGCAACAGCTAATTTCCTTTGTTTTCTTTCTCAGCTCTTCCCCAGAGGGGGGTGAAAGGGCTTGAGGGTACCCCACAAGGGTTTTTTTTGCATTTGGGTGGTGGCAGCATTTACCAAGCCAAGGTCAGAGAGAAGCTGTAACCATGGGAGTTTAGTACAAGCCTGGAGTGGCAAGTATTAATTTTTAAAATTCTTGCGGGCCCCCACCTTCTGTACTCAAAGTCAGGGCCAGCTCCAGCTTTTTTGCCGCCCCAAGCAGCGAAGAAAAAACAAACAAACAAAAAAATTGATTGAGCTGCCGCCGAAGAAGAAGAAGGGGAGTGAAGGACCCGCCACCGAATTGCCACCAAAGACCCGGATGTGCCACCCCAATCACGGATGGAGTGCTGCCCCTTTCTATTGGCCGCTCCAGGCACCTGCTTCCTTCGCTGGTGCCTGGAGCCGGCCCTGCTCGAAGTGCCAGAGTGAGGATTCAGCCTTGACACCATCAGAATCCCTGCTTCTGCTGCTACCCAGTTTCAGCCATCACCGATCTCCTTATGAGCCCAGGAACATTGCTGGGGATTGCAGGGTGCCATGAAAGTGAACATACTTGGGCAGTTACAAACAGGCTACCTCTGAGATAACCATCTCCCATTCTAAGTGGACTACAAGAGGTGGCACAAGAAGCCAGTGCCTGGAACCAGAGAATTGGAAAGAGCAGTTCTCTTATTCCTGACCAGATTTTATGGATCTCTCTCTAGTGTGTCCAGAGCTGACAAAAAGCTGCTGAGCCTCATTACCAAGGACTGGTGACCTCAGGTTTACCATGAAGGGGGATTAGAAAGGGAGTGTGGCTGGTCAGGAAGCAGGAGAAAAGAGATTGGCAGTCTGGTTCAAGGCATTGGCCATGCTAGTGCACTTGAGCTTCATGTTAGCTACGTTCGGTGTATGTTTGGCTGAAATGAACACAAATGTTTTCTACCGTTCTAATTTTAAAGTTCCGTTCTGTACATTTATCTGGTAAGTTTGCACGATATTGTTTTTAATTGCACATTATTTTGTGCACTGTTTTTGGTACACGATACATTTTTATACGTTATTTGATTACTTCCTAACATATCCCATGGAATGCCTAGCGCCACTCAAAGCATGCCTTACTTGTAATAGAACAGGACCTAAACCACAGTGTCATATGGATAAATGGGCAGGAAACACTGCATGATTCAGAGGTTCATTAAAAGATAGTGTGATATTCATAAACATACACCAAGTACTATACAATTCCTAATGACCCCCAAAACTTTGGGGCCAGGTACTGCACTGTCCAGCACAGCACATTACTGTGGCTGACTGTTAAAGTGCTCTTTCACCACCTGCCTTAGCGGCATAGTTTTGCATTGAGCTCATCTAATGGCCCTTGTGTTTGGCTGTTCAAAGTCAGCAGACAGCCATTCCACCTCCATCTTGGTGGCAACTCTCCATCCCGGTGGCAACTTTGCCTCACAGATGTTATGCAGGACACAACAGGCAGCTATAACCACTGGGATATTTTTCTCCTTAAAAACTAATTGAGTGAGTAAACACTGCCAGTGTCCCTTCAATCTAAAAAATGATATGGAAGCTCTATACAGTGCATAGCGATCAACTACTTGCACGTCCCAGGGACATAATGCAGTGTACTAGTTCCTCTGTGTTCTTTGTTGATTTATTATTTTATTAACAGAACCATTCTTTGGTAACAGAAATCTTACAGAACTTGTTTTACAACTTAAATATAGGTAAGCTTAGTATTATACACAAATATACAATTATAAATTGGCCTATGGAAGTCCCTCAAGCTGTATTGATGAGACATGCTAAGAGTCACTTTCTTCAACTTTGTGGTGTTGATCACATATTGTGATTGAAGTTTTTCTACTCTTCTTGTTCCTCTTCTAACTTGTCATTTGGTAGCACTGGTTAAAGTCTTTCATTAGCTCATATTTAGGTTCAAACTACAGTTAGATGTGTAACCTGTTAATTAATTGTCCTATCAAAATTGTATGTGACATTAAGTTTATGTCCTTTTTCCTACTGTTTGTTTTCCTTATTTTAATATCTGAAGTTTGAGTTTAATTTGGACTACTGTTAGTCAAATATCAGTTTTTGAAGGGCCAAAATCCCAATAATATGTATGTAAGATCTTGACCACAGTCTCTGTTAAGAACCTTTCACACAGGCCCAAACTCTACGGCTCGGTCTGAGGCATGAGGCCTAGTTAACAATGGACAATACATGACTAAAGAAAGTTGGGATAAGCAGGAGACAACCTTGTTTGTTTCAACTATACATAAAATAAGCTGAGTCAGCGTAACTCCAGGTGGAGAGCAGTAATTGGGAGGCTTATTAGTACTTACAGGCACACAACTCACTGAGAGGGACCTTAAAGTCTGCTCCCTAGTTCAGGAAGAAGATAATGGTACATACTCCCCAAATGCCAACCAGAGTTCAGGGAGGGGCCTAACATGATAGCATGAGTTATGGCATCCTCCCTTTCACAGATGCCAATCCTAGTTTGCAGAAACGCAGCGGTAAACCCTAAACAATTGTTATTGCTGTGTACTGTTCACTGTTCTTTTTGCTTTTAACCCTCCAGGAATGTGCCTGTTGGCCAACCTGTCTGGAAAGAGCCACCTCATTTCTATGGATCTGAAATCAGGATTTAACTTACACATTGCAAGAGAAGAATTTTGAGGGAAAACACCTGTGTATTAGCAAACATGTTAACTTGATCTATGGGCGGAGCCATTATGTAATCTTTTAGACTATTGGCTTATTGTCCTAATTTTGTCTTGCTGCTAGAACCTATCCAGGGGCTCGGGAACTCCCACCCTGTCGCTTCTCTCCGCCCATTGGCACCCTATATAATCTATTGTAATCAATTGCTTAACAGTGTCTCACTGAGATTAATAAGCAAAGTGACACTCCGCCAGTGCTGTGCGTAATAAACCCTCGTGCTTGACTCTACATGGTGTCGAACTTCTGTTCCTTCAGTTTTGGTGGTGGGTGATGACCCTATTCCAGCCAAGTCCAAAATGTTCCACCAGATTTCTAAGTAGCTATCTTTTTTCCCCCTTCTCTCCTGTAGAATTTTGTTAATTTTTCTAGTATCAGAATTTCCCAAACTTTTTGAACCAGTCATTTGTTTTAGGGGTCTTTTCTCTTCCCCATCTCACTCTGGTAATTCTTGAAGCAACAAGTAGGTGAATGATCAGTTCTTTATGGATTTTATAAGACAGAATTTTCTGGACAATTTAATAAAAATACCAACAGGTTCTCTGACAGCTGACACTTATGGAGTCTCCATCAGCTTTCCAAAATGGCTTAATTGTTTGACTTATCCAACAAATATAGAGAAATCCTCCCATTTCATTACATTCTCTCTAGCATTTCCCAGTCTCTGTACCATAAATTAATTTAATTTTAAGCGGCGTTAGGTACCAGTGATAAAGAATTTTAATGGAATTTTTAATTAATGTGAAAACAATGAGGAGTCCTTGTGGCACCTTAGACACTAACAAATTTATTTGGGCATAAGCTTTCATGGGCTATAATCCACTTCATCAGATGCATGGAGTGAAAAAAAGTAGGCAGGTATACAGCACATGAAAAGATGGGAGTTGCCTTACCAAGTGGGGGGTCAGTGCTAATGAAGCCAATTCAATCCCTCCCTCCCACAGCTACCCCTCTGAAACCTTAATTAATGTGCTTATTGAGGTGTAGAGACCATTGCCTGTTATGTTCTTCCATTTCTCAGTTTTGGACTCTATACTGTGATGGGGCAAGGCCAGATGGCTATAGGAAAATAGTGAGAAACAGGTATGTTAGCCCCAGGCTAAACAAATTCCTGTTACCATGGTAACCAAATGGCAGTTGCTCCAGGTTAATCAAGACACCTGGGGCCAATTAAGATCCTTCTAGAAAGCAGTGGCGACAGCTAGGTTGATTGGGACACCTGAAGCCAATCAGGGGCTGGCTGAAACTAGTTAAAAGCCTCCCAGTTAATCAGGTAGGTGTGCATGTTAGGAGCTGTGGGAGGAAGTTGTGTTGTTGGAGAGATGGAGTAGTACACACCATATCAGGCACAAGGAATGAGGTCCTGAGGTAAGGGTGAAGTGGAGCTTGAGGAAGTAGCCCAGGGAGTTGTACGTGTCCTGTTTCTAAAATATCAGCTATTATAGCTGATATTATTAGGGTCCCTGGGCTGGAGCCTGGAGTAGAGGGTGGGCCTGGGCTCCCCTCTTTGCCCCCTGATTAATCACTGGGAGACAGCAGAGACTGTGCAATGGAGGATAGCTTCTCCTCACCTCCCTTGCTGGCTTATGATGAAAATGGCTCAGTAGGCTGTGACCCTTGCCTCTAGGGAGAGAAGGGCTATGTGGAGGGTCACAGTGAGCCTCTGAGGCTAGCGAAATCCACCATGAAACGTGGGACCCACGGAGACAAGGACAGAGCTTTGTCACAATACCTATATCCACTTTCCATCTTTTCATGAATGTGGTTATTTCATCTAAATAATAGTTAGAAATTACTTTGTATATAGTAGAAAGTAAACCTTTATGTTTCATGGATATAGTATACAGTTTTTCAAATTCTGTCCATTTTCTGCTTAGATTTGCCTTTTTGTGAGGGTGGATTGAAAAAATGTCTAAATTGCTGGTATTGATATACTGGAATTCTGGTGTCTTTTGAAAGTTGTATTTAATCAAGTGATCTACATGTATTGTCTCTAAACAATTATAGGTATATCAAAATTTGGCCAAGTTCCCAAATGTCAAAACTTCCCAGGCTTTTAGATGGGTTAAATTCTATATTATCTACTATGGGCATTAGATGTGATGTGTATGGGAATAACTTTCTAAATACAATATCCCAAGTTTCTACTGTTACTTTAAAAAAAGGGTGGTTATATATTGATTTTGGCCTATGGGTTGTCTTTATTCAGGAGATCATGTGGAGTTTGGTTGCAAACTAGTAGCTTTGTTCTATCTCTACCCAATGCTTATTAGGGGGTTGGTGATATCCAGTACATCAGCTTTCTAATATGACTAGTTTGGTAATAGTTCTTAATGTTTGGTAAAGCCAATTCTCCTTTTGCCATAGTCTTTGTAAAGTAGATTTCTTAACCCTGAGTTTCTGATTTTCCCCAAATGAATTTGTTTATCATGGATTGCCATTGACCTAAGAGACTTCCTGGGGCTAAAAGTGAGTGTGTTTGGAAAAGGAAATTAATTTGGGGTAAGATTCATTTTAACTGTAGCAATTTTCCCTAACCGTGAAATTTCATATTTTGATAAATTTTCCAGGTCTGTTTTGATTTTCTTACTCAAAGGAGTATAATTAATATTATATAAGTCTTGCCATCTTTTAGAAATGTGTATTCCCAGATGTCTTATTGAAGTAGTTATTTATAATTCTGTTATACTTTTCTACGGAACAGAGCCCACATAGACACCCAGGAGTTCTGACTTGTCCTAGTTTATTTTAAATCTTGACATTTTGCCAAATTTTAAGATTTTTCTCTTGAAATTCTGGTGGGGTCTGAGCTGGATTCATAACAAATGCCATGACATTGTCTGCATATCAGGCTCACTTGTGTTTCCTGTTCTCTATTGTAATTCATTTATATTAGGATTATTTCTGATTTGATTGGGTGAATGACTCCATTACCACAGCCAAGAGAAGGTATGATAATGGGCATCCTTGTCTATAAAAGGGGGAATTTTCTGATAGATATCAATTTACTCTTATAGTAGAATGCAGATTGCAATATAAGATGGAAATCCAGTTTTGAAAGTTAGGACCAAAACCTAGTGTATCTATACTATCTTTTAAGAATGGCTACTTTAGTCTGTGAACAGCTCTTTCTGCATCTAGTGAAAAAAATAGATGGGGTTCATTGATAGAGTCTGCAAATAAGAACGGTTCTAGAAGTCAGTGAATGTCGTCCATTAGCTGCCTGTTTTATACAAACCCTGTCTGGCCTCTGTTAATATATGTAGGTAATTTTTTCAGTCTGTTTGCAAGGACTGCAGCATAAATGTTTGCAGCTTGATTTAATAAGAAGATGGGCCTGTAAGAGGCTCAGTTGAAGGAGTCCTCACTGGGTTTTTAGGATAATTACACTTTGTGTGTCTCTCCAAGCATCAGGGAACTTTTTTTTCCTTTTGATAATTAATTGAAGACATTTGTTAGTTGTGCCCTAATATGGGGTGGACATCTGCCGTGGTTAAAGAAAGGCAAATGGGACCTTTGTTGCACCAAGCTCCTCACTTCTGCCTAGGTGGGAGATGGAGTCTTTCCACCTTGGCTTTTTATGTTATTTTGTAATGATATACTCATGGTGAGCATAAGGTGAGGTGTTAATGGCTCTTGCCTGGCTTATGCTTGGAGAAGGAGTTGTTAGGTTAAGCAATGCTCTTTGTTTTCCTGTTTTGACTCTTTGTGAAGGAGTCAGTGTCTTATTGCTTGATTGTGGCTCTGTTCTTTCAATCATGTTGGGTTTTTTTCTCATTTCCCCTTCCGCTCCCTCATTAGTGTTCAAGTTTGTTAGATGCCGCAGTGTCCGTCCCGGAGTGCCTCTTTCCGTCCCTTGTGGTTTAGTATTTCTTAGGGATGGGCAAACAAACTGACCTAACAACCCTTCATGTACAATTCATATGGAACCTGGCATCATTTCTACATTTAGAATAAACTCAGATAACTTTTGATTTTAGGAAATTATCAGGTAGATAGCCCTGGAGATTGAAGCACACTGTTTGCCCATGAAACAGGTAGCTCATGAGCACTGGTAGTCATCCAGGACCTGCACAGAGAGGTTAGACTGGGAGTCTCCTCTCAAGGCCCACTGAATTTTTGGCAACAGGTAGGAACAAATCCTATAGACCTGAAGCCCAGGGCAAGCTGAAGTGCTATCTGAATAAGCAAAAGTATCAGGTTCCTTTCCTGTCAGACAAGGACAACAGGGGAGACTAGGCACAGGCTGAGTGATATGAGGCAAAGTGGCACAAAGCTGCCAGTGGGAGGGAAGGATGCCCAGAGGGACCAAGTGGGCGTGGAGCAAAGAGAATTGAACTGTTCAGGGTGTGAGGAGGAGGAGATGGGGTTGACCAGGGTCATAGTGCTGAGCTGTCAGAGGGGATATGACTTGAAGTCAGTCGGACAAGAAATGGTTTGGGAAAGGCGATGGGCCAGGGAGAAGTGCATTATTGAGTCTTAGCTTCCATTAATGTTCTGATCCGAGGTCAGTAGTGACAGCAGGAGTTGGAAAAGAGTGAGCTTTTCAGCTACAGGCAATTCACTGAAAGTTATTTTTGCCAAAACACCAGCAACAGTTCAGCTTTTCAGTCAAAGCTCAATAGGCTGCCTAGCAATTTTTAGAGTCTTGCAAATTTATTGCAGCTGTTGCAAGACATTTTTTGACTTTAAGAGGGAGGTTAAGGCTTGTCTGCCACAGGATGCTGCAAGTTAATTAAAGGGCAGTTATTTCTGCCACAAAGGCAAATGATTAATTTGCCAAAATAGGATTCATAGCAAAATAACCCACAGTTTGATTAACTGGTCCTGCAAAACAGCTTGATTTGATTTTAGGAGGGAAATGGCTTCTATAATACTTCGCTGTAGCTTTGCTATTACAAGCTTAGCTGCTTGTACCAGTCATATATACACTGCGAAAACATGAGAGCTGGTTGGAAATTTTCCGGTGGGATGTTTTTTTGGTTGGAAAATGCTGATTTTTTTCAAAAGCAAAATGCTGTGTGGAAATGTGTTGATTTCAACAAAATTTCTTGAAGAAAAAAGAACAGATGTTCCAATAAGGTTGGAACATTCCATTTAGAACTGTGCAGGATGGAACCTTTTGATTTTCTGTTTCAAAATGACTTTTGGTTTCAGTTTTTAAATTAAAATATTTTAAAAAATTGAAATCCGAATGAAACATTCGGATTTTATTAAAACAAAACATTTAGAGCCACCTGCAATTAATATTTTTAGGACTCTTGTTTCGAAAAACCTCTCGATTGTGGCATTTCCTGCAAAATGGAAAACCACTTAGCTTTAGAAAATGCATCTTGTTGGAAAGCATGTTAATTAACATGATGAGAAACACAGTTTTGCCCTTAGTGTGTACAAGGACAATCATGTTTAAAGCTGTTATTTGCTGGTCCTGGTTAATCCTAGGGTTGAACTGAATTTAAATGGGTCAACAGTGAGTATGGGCTGTTCAGATGTATCCTAATTTTTGTTTGCTGCTTTGACTGACATTACATATGGAACAGCCCTCCATTGTCCTGTTAGCAATAAGCGTCTCCTTTATCAGTTGTTACCATTAGTTTAGAACTCTGTAAGATGTAAGAGTAGTTCACATTATTCCTTCCAATGTACACTAGGTTGCTTTTGTCAACTTGCTAGGATGTAGTTAAATCTTCTTTCTTTGCACTGTGCGGGAATGGCTTCATGAGCCAGGGTAAATAGTACGTAGGCAGGTTCTCCTACGATCCCATTGAGGACAGACACACCATTAATGTCAACATCATTTGGTGGGAGCAGAGCACCACTCTGTTTCCTCTGGAGTTTTAAAAATTCTTGTATCCTACACCCTTCAATGCCACCTGATATGGTCTGAGTCTCCCACAATGATCCATTGATTCCTGTATCACCATGCAGTAGTACCCCTTCCTGCTGATGTACTGTCATGACTGGTGGGTACAAGAATGGGATGGGAACACAGGCTTCATGAATGGCTCTGGCACAGTTTGGGAAACCAAAATGTTTATATACATTGACAAGCTCTAAAATATTTGGCCACTCTCATCACACACCCCTGCAACAGTCTTGCACCGCCCTGCAAATCTCTACCACAGCATCACCCACTGTGGACATATTGACCCCAAACTAATTCCCCATTGACCCTGTAGCAGTTCATGGTATCCAGCTTCTGCAGGGCATCTGCCACTCACTTTTCCATGATAAAAGGACTCTCTTTCTGGTGGTCTGACAACTGCAGGGTTGATGTAAGCACTGCACAGAGTTGCAGGAAAGTCTCCTTCCTCATCCTGAAGTTCAGCTGCTACTGCCAGTCTGAAGAACAACTGAGTTCCACCAGTCTGTGGGTTTGGAGAAGACCCAAAAGCAGTGATTTGCCCTCGGTAATTCATTTAGGAGTAAAACACAGAGCCATCGGCTCAGCTAGTGGTGGTACCCGGTTACTTGGTCTGCAAGCTCTTTGAAGTGCTGGTATCAGTTTCTGATTCTCTGCAGGCACTGCTGGGACACCCTCTGCTTTCTTCCCACAACCACCTCAGATCCGTCATGGTGGTTTCTCAAATGCTACAGCATAAATCTTCTGACTGCTCTGCCTGACCTTCATGTTGTGCAAGCAGAGCTCCAGTTGATTGATGGGAGTTTCCCAGGTGCTTATGGGTATTTGATCTCTCTTCCCACAGTTCACCTGAGCAGCAGTCAGACGTTTTGAAATCACTCACAAGGTACTTCTGTTGGGAGTTGTACTGGAGACTTTGCGATACGTATCCACAGGGTTGTACGACTGAACTGGTTTAGACCAGCCCACGTGTGGACATAGAACAGAAATGCGAAGCTTCTTAAACTGAGCCGGCCTGGCCGGGTGGGTGCATTTAACTGTTTATATCCAACTGGTTAGACTGAACAGTTCAGTTGTCTAGTGCAGACCTATCTTCAGAATCCATGGTGAGTTTGCAGTGCTGGAAGTTAGAACTCCCTCTTTTTACATGTAAACTGAGTCACTTTGATACAGAAATCATCGAGGAGCAATAAACATGGAGTGCTCTCATGCCATACTTACAGAATCATTCTTCAGAGTAGACTGCGCTGTAAGCCTCTCCCATTCTGTGGTGGGTGCCAAACTCAGATCCTCAAAGCGAGGAATACATCTCAGAACCTGGCATAAGCTGCATTGCTTGAGTTTTTTATGTCGTCTTTAATGTATTCCTGAGCATAATGTTAATACTGGATGCATGAATTAGGAAGGCCAGAGAATGCTAGACTTGTTAGCCAATTGCTGCTAAATCTGGGCTTGTTCCAATGCTCACTGAAGACAATAGGAGTCTTTCCATTGTTTCAGTGGACCTTGGATAAGGCCCTTATGTATCTCCCACAAGCCCTTTCATGTAGTTCATGCTTCCCTCAGATTACAAAATTAATCCCAGTGATTGAATAAAACTGGATTTTCTCTAGTTTGGCGGCATAAGGGAGGGTGACACAGGCATATTCATTTTATCACGGGCTACTTTCCTGGAATGCAATATACAGAGGAGGAAGGGCTTTTATTACGCAGGGGAATAAGGTTTCTAATTCCTCTGCCAGGATCCAGTGCAACTTTGTTAAAATGGTGGATTTAGCATCACGTATATAGCCCAGCACTGGGCGATCAGACTCTTCAATATTAAAAAAAGTTTCAATCCTTTGAGGTCTTTCTGAGATTCCATTCCCGCCCCGCACCCCACCAATCTATATATTTTGCAAGGGTTTAATTAGTCTCTTTAGTGTCTCTTTTATAACACAGCTGGAAGCATTAGCAATGAATGTAAAGCATGGGGAATATGCTGGGTTTTTTTTTTATGAGTTGAGCATGGTCCCAGAAGAATAGCCAGAGTGCTCCATTGTTTTAGGGTATGCTCCAATATAATTTTTCCATTGGTGGTTGCATGTTTAAAGCATAAATATGATGCATGCTGGACAGAATATGTTCCTGAGTCTTTGCCAATTGAAATGGGAAGCTCTGAAGCAAATGAGGTTTGACATATGGCTGGAGCATTGTGGCATTGCTTTCCGATTGCGCTGAGCACAGCCTCTCCTCCTCTCTTATTTCCTTTCTTCATTCTCTCTTCTCCTTCAGCCACATGTTCCTTCTTCTTCATTCAGTCCAGGCCCCTCATGCATTGGGAACCCTAAGCCTCTACTTTGCTGTAACTGATGAGTGGAAGTGACAGTTCCATCAGGTGGCTAGGAGCTTCGCTGACTGCAAGGCCTGAAGGGCTGGGGTTTGTAGTAAAGATGTCTGCACATCTGACAGTTTTCAGACTGGAATCCTAGTTAGGCTCTTTGCAGGGTGGATGAAAAACAGGTATGTGAACAGGGACTCGGTTGAGATGCCAAACAAAAGAAGGGAAAGGGGACAACTCTGCTTGGTTCCTCTCTCTAGGAAATGGTCAAGGTGCCTGTCACCTGGGTATCAAAGTGCACATTCCTGCAGCGTTCCTGTGCATTGAATTCAATCAATTCAATTTTGTATCTGTGGTGTAAATTTGGTCTGTAATTTAAACCTCTGGAAGGCACAGAAGAAAGGACTTTAGAATGCCAAGGGTGGCTTAGGTTGGACATTAGGAAAAACTTCCTAAATGTCAGGGTGGTTAAGCACTGGAATAAATTGCCTGGGGAGATTGCGGAATATCCGTCATTGGAGATTTTTAAGAGCCGGTTAGACAAACACCTGTCAGGGATGGCCTAGATAATACTTAGCCCTGTCTCAGTGCAGGGGACTGGACCCGGTCTCTCGAGGTCCCTTCCAGTCCTAAGATTCTATGATCTGCCTATTAGGCTTCTAAAAAAACACATGATTTCTTGTTTCGAGAGTTCAGCTGTCTTCATGACCCTAATGCTCTGTGTATATTCTACACCAGAGGTTCTCAAACTGTGGTCTGTGAGTTCCAGGCAGGTGGTCTGCGGATAGTTCCCTCTAAGGTGCGCACCTGGGCGGCTGCACATGAGAGAATGAAGGGCCATCCACCTAATTAGTGGAGCCACACCTGTGTGGCTCCACTAATTAGGTTCCTGGACCCTGGAGAAGATGCACATGTAAAGTGAAGTAGTGACCTTGGGGGGAAATAGGGGGTAGGTGGGAGGGGGCAGTGGGGTGAGAAGAGGGGGTGAGGGAATTTGAGATGTGCAGGGCTGCGGTGGCCAGAGAAAGAGGCGACTTTCCCCAGCTCCAGGGCTGCAGCTGCTGGGGAGAGATGGCCCTCCTTCCCAGTCTCCGCTCTGTGGCGCGGGAGAGATCCCCTTCCTTCCCAGCCCCAGCTCAGGGGCTGCTGCTGCAGTGGGGGAGAGAGGGAGAGACCCCTCTCCTTCCCAGCCCGAACTCGGGGGCTGCTGCGGTTGCGGAGAGAGGGAGAGACCCCTGCTGCGGCAGCCCTTGAGTTGGCGCTGGGAAAGAGGGGGGAGAGAGGGCACATCCATTGCATTAGAAAGGTAAGACTACTGATATTAAAATATGAGTTGTGTGCTTTTATTTGTAGAACAAAAAAAGTTTATTATTATTATTTGTTTTTTATATAGCACTTTTATCCAAAGCGCTTTACAATAGTTAGCTAACAGTACAAACAACATTTGGAAAGATCATTAAGTGGTCTGCCGAGACCCTCAGCAATTTTCAAGTGGTCCACGGAAAAAGTTTGAGAACCACTGTTCTACACCAAACATTCCCATCTAATGAACCCTGTGATAAATAAAGGGGAGGGAGAATAGCTCCCTTTGATGGACAGCCAGCCAGTTAGCTGTAAAATACCTCCTGGTAGCTGTTCTTTACTTGCTTTGCCTGTAAAGGGTTAAAAAGTCCCCCAGGTAAAGAAAAAAAAGTGGGCACCTGACCAAAAGAGCCAATGGGAAGGTAAAACTTTTTAAAATTGGAAAAGAAACTTTCCCTTTATCTGTTCTCTGGAGGGACACGGAGCAGCAATGCTATAAGCAGGAATGCTGTGTAAGGTTTGAACCAGGTATGAAAATTCATCAGATCATACCTAGAATTACTTATTTGGAACCCCCCAAACATGTAAGTAAATTAGGGATGTTTAGCTAGATGCAAAAAGGTTTATTTTCTTTATTTTGGCTTGTGTAACCTTTAAGCTGAACCCCCCAAGAAAGCTATTTTGGGTGCTTGATTTTTGGAATTGCTTTTAAAATCTAGCAAAAGCCTAAGTTCCAGATGTATTTTCTTCTTTTTTGTTTTTAATAAAATTTACTTTTCTTAAGAACAGGATTGGATTTTTGGTGTCCTAAGAGGTTTGTGCATGTTTGATTAGCTGGTAGCCACAGCTAATTTCCTTTGTTTCCTTTCTCAGCTCTTCCCCGGAGGGGGGTGAAAGGGCTTGAGGATTCAGCCTTGACAAACCCCTTCTGAGATTTTTGGATAAGATTATAGAGGAAATGTTCTAAATCTAGTTTACATTTCTGTGATTTAGCTGAAATTTTAAAGCCTGCATTAATGAGTGAAATTAATTTGTATCCTGCATCGTTACTGCTTTTAAGTTTCACAAAAATACAGGCTCTGTTAAAGGGATCAGGAAGTGTTTTTGCCTTGAAAGCCGCATGCTATTGCTTAGATAGGGGCTTCAATAGAGTGTCACAAAATTCTTCACAGCACTTCACACTGAAGCCATCTGGTGCTAGAGTTTTTTTGCAAGCTTTCTGCAATTTAATAGATCCTTGAATTTCAAAGTAATCGGTGCAGTTGACTCCTCTGTTGTGGCTGAAAACACCATCCTAATGGAAATGTTCTAAATGTAGGGCGATGATCTTAGTTAAAACTTTAAATTCTACCTTGGTTAATTGTTACGTAGTGGTCAATAGTTAATAGGTTAACGGTTATTGGTAAAGAGATTATACAGTGGGGGGAAAAAATCAAGGTTCACAGCATGGAATGGTAACAAACACTTGTGAATTCTTGTACCAAGTGTGTCTGTGTATTCCCACTTCACAGATAGTTCAATAAGCCTATCATTCTCAGCCAATCCTCAGTGACTAAGCTATAGTGTCCAATAAAATAAAACAGATGTGGCTGGATGAACAGTCAGTACTTTTGCAAGAGCAACCACCTCTTAATCCTTTAACTGTCTTTAATTAGTGATTGTCTGCAATTCTCCCTCTGATTCCTGCAAGGTTTCAGAGACTCTAGGACATTCAGAAAAGAAAAGCAGGGTAAAGCACTATCTATTTACACCAAGGATGATCAGCTTTTAGCGAGGTGGATTAAAGTCTGACTAGTGTTAAATTTACTGAGAAATCCTGGTACAGTCACATTTTCTTTCAGAGTAGAATAAAGCATTGAGCAGCCCAGTAAACTACCAGGACTTACATAATTGTGGGATCTAATGATAATAACTGGAATGGTTTCCATCAGTTGAGTTGGGAACCAAAATTTGATTGGCTCTTTCAAGCTTAATGAAGTTATTTCTGGCTTCCTGAATGAGAATGTATGGGAACCGTGGTTAGAAAATTATTCTGCACTTTTCCATGTCTCCAAACCCTATGTCCAGATGACAAGGGTTTAAAATACTCCTTTCACCATGAGCGCACTGTTTAGACCTTCCAACTAAACCCTGCGAGAGCTACCTGTTCTAAGGCAGGGGAGTAGCTCAGGGTGCAGGCAGGGGGTAGCTAAGGGCTGTGTGCGGGCAGGGGGTAGCTCAGGGTGCAGACAGGGGGTAGCTGGGGCTGTGTGCAGGCAGGGGGGTAGTTCAGGGTGTGGGCAGGGGGCAGCTCAGGGGGCAAGGAGGCAGTAGCTGGGGTGTGTGTGTGAGCGGGGGGGGGTAGCTCAGAGTGCAGGGAGGGGAATAGCTAGGGGCTGTGTGTGGGCAGGGGGTAGCTCAGGGTGCAGACAGGGGGGTAGCTAGGGGTTGGGTGCAGGCAGGGGGTAGCTCAGGGTGCAGGCAGGGGGTAGCTAGGGCCTGTGTGGGGGTGGGGCTCCCAGTGCAACTCCCTGCTTCAGCAGGGGTGTGTGTGCTGGGGCTCCCAGCTTCAGCCCCCTGCTGTTCCTGGCTTGGGGTGGGGGAGGTTTGCCAGCCTCAGCCCTGCACCGCTCTCAGCTTGGCGGTATGGGGGGCACCGCCTTCAGCCCTGCACCACTCTTGCCTGGGGGCGGGGGGCAGGGCGGGAGGGTGCCACCTTCAGCCCCACGCTGCTCCCAGCTTTAGCGCCAGGGCTCAGGGCACCTTCAGCTGCGGGGCTCCATGGACCCCCTGAAAGGGCTCATGGACCCCCGGGAGCTGTGGACCCCCCTGTTGAGAACCACTGGGCTAAGAGACCTCTTTTAGCTCATGCAGTAGAGGCTTCTGTGTTAAGCTCAGGGGTGGGCAAACTACAGCCCCTCAGGGCTTTGGATCCGGCCCGCGGGATTGCCCCCCCGTGGCACCATGGGCCCTGCGCCTCTCTCAGAAGCAGCCAGCACCACTTCCCTGTGGCCCCTGGGGAGAGGGGGGGGGGCAGAGGGCTCTGTGCGTTGCCCTTGCCTCCAGGCACCGCCCCCGCAGCTCCCATTGGCCAGGAACAGGGAACCGCGGCCAATGGGAGCTTCGGGGGAGGTACCTGAAGGCGCGGCAAGGGCAGTGCATGCTGAGCCCTCCGGGGCCCCCCACCTTCCCACAGGGGCCGCAGCGCTTCCTGGAGTGGCGCGGGGCCGGGGACAGGGCAGGCATGCAGGGAGCCTGTCCTGGCCCCGGTACATGCCGCTGCCACCCTGGAGCCCGAACCCCTCCTGCACCCCACCCCCCAACTCCCTGCCCTGAGCCCCCTGCTGCATCCTGCACCCCTGTGCACCCCAACCCCCTGCCCTGAGCCCCCTGCCGCACCCTGCATCCCTCCTGCACCCCTGCCCTGAGCCCCCTCTCATAGTCCGCATCCCTCCTCTGCCCCAATCGCTTGCCCTGAGCCCCTTCCTGCACACCGCATTCCCTCCCACACCCCAACCCCCTGCCCCAGCCCTGCATACAGTTTCCCTACCCAGATGTGGCCCTCAGCCCAAAAAGTTTGCCCATCCTAAGCTCCAGAGATCCCAGGTTTGATCCCAGCTGATGATGACCGGGGTCTGTGAGCGTTACACACAGAGGGTAGCAGTTTATTACTCCCCTTAGCACAAAGATAGTAATTGCTCCTGGTCTGTGTTTAGGGTAAGGTTCCAGATGCCCATCCTGCTTTCTCAACACACCAGCATAAGAAAACCTGCCCCTTCATGTGTGTAAAGCATTTGGCATAGCCTAATCTCCAATGTCAGGAGAATGGGTCATAAACTACCTTGCCTAGTGGTTGGAGTGAGGGTCAGAATCAGCATCCAAATGCCAGAGCCCAGGGTCAAGGCCGAGTCAGAGCCAGGAATCGGAGCCAAGGGTGAATTACCTGAAGTCAGGGAAAGCAGGAGCAGGGCTGGGACAGGACTGGAACACGGGCCGGGTGCAGGGCAGGTGTGATTTTTATCTGATGAAAATGACCATGTAGATCATTGTTGCTACCACTGTTATATAACTGCAACAAATATTGTACAAAGGATGTCAAGTAAGGTGTCTATGGAAAGATTATCATTTGCTGAATGATTATTTGTGTGCATGTGTCATTTTTGTATTTGAAGTTCTGAGTATTGGCTCTATATCTGGATTTTGTATGTATTCGATTCCTTTAACCAATTTAAACTCTCACCTTTCTTTCTTTTTATAAATAAACCTTTAGATTTTAGATACTAAAGGACTGGCAACAGCATGATTTTTCGGTAAGATCTGAGTTGTATATTGACCTGGGTCTGTGGCTGTTCCTTTGGGATCAGAAGAACCTTTTATTTGATGAAATTGGTTTTAAAGAACCACTCATTTCAAGTGTCTAGTCTAGTGTTTTTGGTGGTGATACAAGGACTGGAATGCCTAAGGAAACAGCTGTTCTGACTTCTTGTTAGTCAGTGTGGTGAAACAGAAGTTTATTTTTGTTGCTGGTTTGGTAGATCTTATGAGAGAATAACCACTAGTTTGGGGCGTATCTGCCCTATTTCTCAGCAGTTTGTCCTGAATTTGATGTTCTCAGTTGTGACCCACAAAGGCACAGTTACAGCAGGGTCTAGACAGGAGCAGGGCTTGCAGTGAGGCAGGCAGAGAATCCACAGGCACCTGCGTGGAGCAGCCACGGAGCCTCTGCAGCTGCTGGGCTTAAGAGCAAGCCACCTGATGGCCTTAGTCAATCAGGTGGTTTGGCTGCAGCCCAGGTGTGGTCATTGGTTGCCTCATGACCGGAGAAGCGCAGTTGCAGGCCCTAATTCCTGCCAGTCAATGGAAAGTATATTTAGACATCAGTATTGCCATGAAAATGCTATGCTTTAATGGAATTCCTTCTTATTATCCCTTTCCCTTACGTTTCTCAACGTGTAGTCACACCCTACTGCGGCACTGCACTGTACAGCATTTCAATATGGCTTTGATTCATAAGAAGATCTAGCACAGAGTGAAAAGTCTCACCACTGGCAATTTGTGCTGATTCAGACATAATCCTGCTCTAGTACATTTTGTTTCCATACGGATTTCATCCGCCAGCACATTTTTATCATTGTTTTCAATTGTGTTGGGGTGTTTCTGCTAAACAGCAAGTGCCTGATTCCTTAAGGTGAGATGCATTTTACAACATTCCATAGGTGCTTAATAATGCCTCTCCCTCAAATCACTGGGGGATATTCTAGCTACTGGTACATAGCCACAATAAAACCCTAGATAGCAAAAGGATGGAATGAAACTCAGTTGTTTTCTTTTTATGTCTCTTCTTACCTCCTTCACTCCTCTTACCAAATATTGCTCACTTATCAAGCATTTCTATGGAGGGCAGTGGGACTACTTGGGTGAATAAAGGGAGCCCTCCTCTGAGTTTTTTCTCTCTTTCATTCGCTCCTCACTTTTTCTGCCATGTTGGCGGAACCCACTGGGATGCAAGCCGCTTTAAACAAGATTTCCTTGGCCACAATTGGAAGTTATAATGTCAAGCACAACAGTGTTGGCAACTCATGATTTTATAACAAGCATTGCGATTTTTGATGTTTGCCTTAGACTCTCTGCTCCCGGAGTCATGTGACATGACCCTCTAATCTTTCATTTAAAAAAAAGAAATGTTTCTAGTCCTCACAATTGCTGAGAAGTTGGAAAACCTGACACCAGTGCTAAAGGCACAGAAAGCAAATAGCCTCCCCCCACCCCCCAATGTATTGTGTTTTAGAAAATCTCATTATTTTTAAGCCAATCTCATGATATTTTGGGGCCCGACTCATTATTTTTGAACAGTTGGGGTTGGTAATTCTGCAACTACAAGAATTAATGGATGGAAGCAGGTGTGATTCTATTGACTTCCGCAGAGTTGTACCTGCCTACTCCAGAGGTGAATTTGGCCCTGGATGTCCATGAGCAGCAGGAGGGATGCACATGTTTATTGGTTATGGTAAAAGCACAGAGGCTGGGAATGTTTTTCTTGTAATAATAGGATAGGGTGACAGAACACATGTCAATACTGTAGTGTATCAAGAGATCATAGGGCATTAAATCTATTCAGGCACCTCACATTGGGGGACATTTCTAACATCCTTGTTTTGATTAGAGAGTATTTGCTAGAGCAGGAATAGGAGGCTTGCAAGGTTTTTAAATTACACTAGGTGGACTTTAACCAAACCCGGGAGCAAGAAGATTGCTTTTCTGGATGCAGAAGAGCAAACAGACATGAAGACCTTTATTTTAAAAGGAGAAAAGCACCACCAGAAATGAGCAAAGCCAAGTCCTCATGAAAGATCCCGCCCTCTGCACTGAACTGAGCAACAAGTTGGCTGCTGGTCTCTGCAGACTGCACACTCTACTTAGCGTTAAAGGCGCAATACACAGAAAACAAAGGCAGAGTGGCTACCTGGCTAAATAAACCACAGTATATGTCTGTCACTGTGTTTATATTACAGGACTCCTTGCTCAGATTTTACACATTAGCAGGGTAACAAGTCGTACAGACAAACACTGGTGAATTGGACCTGTGCTCACATTGGATTAAATCCTAGCCCCCTTTGAAGTCAATGGAATGGAGCGGATTTAGCCCATAATGTTGCCAGGAGGGAAGGGGAAGAGAGCTGTTCACCATCACCCCTCTTTTCTCCCCTTCCCCCAACCTCTGTCCCCTGCAAGCATCCCCTGCAAGCATCCTCACACCACCTCAAGGCCACCTTGTTTTATTTGGGGTACAACACTGCCCTCCTGTGTGCAAACACATTAACTCCGAGGAAGCTTTTCCCGAGTATTTACTGATCGCTCTCTGTCAGTATGAACTTCCCTTGACAAGTAGTGGCTGCATCAAAAGCAAACAGGGTGTTTGCAGGAGCTTAGTCAAGATTCCCTTTCCAAGTGGGGTTGAACAAAAATGTGCTGGCTTCTTTTCCAGCATGTTGACACAGTCCCCTGAGCTTTGCCTGCCCTCACGCCCCGTTTCACCCGGACATGCACTCAGGAATGACCTCGCGACACAGCAAAGAGGGGAGTTTTGCGGTGGAGTTCTACAGGTGGAGGAGAAGCAATTGTGACACCCTTGAGGGTGAGTTTGTTACCTGCTTGTTTGTTTGTTTTTGGTGTGGGATTGCTCCCTGCCCTGTGCCTGCTTGAGTGAAGTTTACAGAGTGCTGTGGCTTAGCACACAGCCCCGAAGCAAACGGCCTGCTAGCCTTTGATCCCCATTCCCCTTAGGATCCTTTGACAAGGGGTCAGGGCTAACTGGGGGAGAACAGGGGTTTAAAATCCAGTTCCTGGCCCCACACCAAGTCCCTGCGCCCCTTGAGGGGAGTGGGGGGCAGAGGGCTCCATGCGCTGCCATTGCCTGCAGGCACCGCCCCCCGCAGCTCACGTTAGCCAGGAACAGGGAGCTTCGGGGGTGGTACCCACAGGTGAGGGCAGCGTGCGGCTGAGCTGCCTGCCCCACCGCACCCCCAGGCGGATATGCTGGCCACTTCCAGGAGCTTCGCGGGGCCAGGGCAGGCAGGGAGCCTGCCTTAGCCCTGCTGAGCACCGCTGCCACCCCAGAGCCGCTCGAGGTAAGCGGCGCCCGGCTGGAGCCCGCATCCCGAACCCCTCCTGCACCCCACACCCCAACCCCCTGCCCTGAGCCCCCTGCCACACTCCACACCCCCTCCTGCACCCCAACACCCTGCCCTGAGCCCCCTCCTGCACACTGCACCCCCTCCCACACCCCACACTCCCTCCCCCAGCCCTGCATTCAAGGCCCTGCATACAATTTCCCCACCCATATGTGGCCCTGGGGCCAAAAAGTTTGCCCACCCCTGATACATATTATATCATGGAAACATGGGGGAATGATGCTAATGGGGCATGGTAAACCAGGGTACAAGATATATAGGAATGGTAGAGAATGAATGTGACATTTAAATTTAAAAAGGGGAACTGCATAAAAATGAGGATGCTTGTAAGAAGGAAATTTAAAAAGAGCTGTCCCAAGGGTTAAATGCCTGCAAGTGGAACGGGGACTAATTAAAAACAGTATAATGGTGGCTCTGATTAAATATATATCCCAACTCAGAAAAGATGGTAAGAGGACCAAAAGAATGCCATGGTGGCTAAACAGCAGAGTAATGGAGGCTGTCAGATGGCAAAAGGGCATCTTTTAAAATTTGGAAGTCAAATCCTAGTGAGCAGGGCCGGCTCCAGGCACCAGATAAACAAGCAGGTGCTTGGGGCGGCCAATATCAAGGGGCGGCACACCGGCCGCTATTGGGGTGGCACGTCCGGGTCTTCGGCGGCAATTTGCCGACGGGTCCCTCAGTCCCTGCTGCCGAATTGCCGCCGAAGAGTGGAGTGGAGCGATCGCGCTGCCGTGGCTTTTTTTTTCCTTTTTTTGCCGCTTGAGGCGGCGGAAAACCTGGAGCCGGCCCTGCTAGTGAGGATAATAGGAAGGGGCACAAACTCTGCCAGGTTAAGAATAATAAGGCAGGCCAAGAAAGAATTTGAGAAGCAATTTGCTAAAGACGCAAAAACTAATAGTAAGAAATTTGTTTAAAGTACATCAGAAGCAGGAAGCCTGCCAAACAGGCAGTGTGGCCACTAGATGACAAAGGATGTTAAAGGAGCACTCTAGGAAGACAAGGCCATTGCAGAGAAGCGAGATGAATTTTTTGCATAGGTCTTCACTGCAGAGGATGTGAGGGAGATACCCACATCAGAGCCATTCTTTCTGGATAACAGATCTGAAGTACTGTCCCATGCTGATGTGTCAATAGAAAAGGTTTTAATTTAAACCGAAATAAGTCACCAGGACCAGATGGTATTCACCCAAGGGTCCTGAAGGAACTCGCATATAAAACGGCAGAACTACTCACTGTAGTATGTAACCTATCACTGAAATCCATCTCTGTACCAGATGACTGGAGGGTAGCTAATTACAGGCTGGTAAGCCTAACTTCAATACCAGCCAAATTGGTAGAAACTATAGTAAAGAACAGAATTATCAGACACAGAGATAAACACTATTTGTTGGAAGCATCAACATGGCTTTTGTAAAGGGAAATCATGCCTCACTAATCTATTAGAATTCTTTGGGTCTGTCAAGAAGCCTGTGGATAAGGGTGTTCCAGTCAATAAAGCAGGGGTGGGAAAACTTTTTGGACCAAGGGCCACATCTGGGTATGGAAATTGTATGTCAGACCATGAATGCTCATGAAATTGGGAGCTGGGGTGTGGGAGGGCATGAGGACTCCGGCTGGGGGTGCAGGCTCTGGGGTAGGGCTGGGGATGAGGAGTTGGGGGTGCAGGAGGTGCTCTGGGCTGGAACCGAGAAGTTTGGAGGGCAGGAGGGGGGCAGGCTCCGGGCAGCGTTTACGTCAAGCAGCTCCCAGAAACAGTGGCATGTCCCTCCTCCAGCTCCTACGCGGAGGTGCAGCCAGGCAGCTCTGCACGCTGCCCTGTCCGCAGGCACTGCCCCTGCAGCTCCCATTGGCTGCCATTCCTGGCCAATGGGAGCTGCGGGGGCAGCGCTTGGGGCGGGGGCAGTGTGAAGAGCCCCCTGACTGCCCCTACATGTAGGAAACGGAGGGGGAGCATGCCACTGCTTCCGGGAGCCATGCAGAGTGGGGCAAGACCTCGACCCTGCTCCCCGGTTGGAGCACCGGAGTGGGGCAAGCCCCAGACCCCGCTTCTTGGCAGGAACTCGGGGGCCGGATTAAAATGTCTGGAGGGCCAGATGCGGCCCCCCGGGCCATAGTTTGCCCACCCCTGCAATAAAGTGTTCTTGGATTTTCAGAGAGCCTTTGACAAGGTCCCACACCAAAGGCTCTTAAGCAAAGTAAGCAGACATGGGATAAGAGGGAAGATCCTTTCATGGATCAGTAACTGGTTAAAAGATAGGAAATGAATGGTAGAAATAAATGGTCAGTTTTCACAATGGAGAGAGGTAAAGAGCGGGATCCTCCAAGGATCTGTACTGGGACCAGTGTTATTCAACATAATCATAAATGATCTGGAAAAAGGGGTACACAATGCAATGGCAAAGTTTGCAGATAATACAAGATTACACAAGATGGTTAACTCCAAAGCTGACAGCAAAGAGTTACAGGATTTCTCCCAAAACTAGGTGCCTGGTCAACAAAATGGCAGATGAAATTCAATGGTGATAAATGCAAAGTAATGCACATTGGAAAATTTTCCCTATCAATACATATATATAATGATGGGTTCTAATGTTACCACTCAAGAAAGATCTTGGGAGTCACCGTGGATAGTTCTCTTAAAAACTTCAGCTCAATGCACAGCAGCAATCAAAAAAGCTAAGAGAATGTTAGGAACTATTAGGAAAGAGATAGAAACTAATATCGACAATATCATAATGCTACTATATAAATTCATGGTGTGCCCACACCTTGAATACTGAGTGCAGCAATTATACTAATTACACTTTTAAAATGGACTTGCCAGAGTTTATGCTCCTTTCTATTTTCCTCAGTAGGTTTTGACTTCCAAATTTTAAGATGCCTTTTTGCCTCTAACTGCCTCTTTTACTCCATTGTTTAGCCATGGTTGCATTTTTTTTTTGGTCCTCTCGTTTAAAAAAAAAAAAATTATTTGGGGTATACATTTAGTTTGAGCCTCTGTTATGGTGATTTTAGTAATTTCCATGCAGCTTGCAGGCATTTCACCTTTGTGACTGTTCCTATTGATTTCCACTTAAATAGCTTCCTCATTTTTGTGTAGTTCACCTTTTTGAAGTTAAATGCTACTGTGGTAAGTTTCTTTGGTATTTTCCCCCTTACGTGGATGTTAAATTTAATTACATTATGGTTGCTATTACTGAGCACTTCAGCCATATTCACCTCTGGGGCCAGATCCTGTGTGTCACTTAGGACTAAATCAAGAATTGCCTCTCCCCTTGTGGGTTCCAAGACTAGCTGCTCCAAGAAGCAGTCATTAATGGTGTCTAGAAATTTTATCTCTGCAGCCCATCCTGAGGTGACATGTACCCAGTCAATATGGGGATAGTTGAAATCCCCCATTATTATTGGGTTTTCTGTTCTTATAGCCTCTCTAACCTCCCTTAGCATTTCACAATCACCGTCACCATCCTGGCCAGGTGGTCATTCCTATTGTGTTATTCTTCTTATTCAAGCCTGGAATTTTTATCCATAGAGATTCTATGGTACACTTTGTTTCATTTAATATTTTTACCTTATTTGACGCTATGCTTTCTTTAACATACAATGCCACTGCCCCACCAGTATGGCCTACTCTGTCGTGTCTATATATTTTATACACTGATATTACCTGTTGATTATCCCCATTTCACCAAATTTCTGTGATGCCTGTTATATCAATATCCTCATTTAATGTCAGGCTCTCTAGTTCACCTATCTTAATATTTAGAGTTCTAGCATTTGTATACAAGCACTTGTACATTTTGTCAATATTCAGTTGCTTGCCTTCATGTGTTAAAAATAAAGAGGACTCTATTACATTTGACTGTTCCTCACTACCTCCTACCTGGTATGTTAATTCTTTCCTATTCTCTTTAGTAGGATATATATTTCCTCCTTTAATAAATTCATCCCTAAGGGATGTCTCCATATGAACCATGTGCTCCTCTGACCCTGTCAGTTTCCCCCAGTCCTTAGTTTAAAAAATCTACAACCTTTTTAGTTTTACATGCCAACAGTCCGGTTCCATTTTGGTTAACATGGAGCCCATCCCTCTTGTATAGGCCACTCCTTCCCCAGTAGGTTCCCCAGTTCCTTATAAACCTAAATCCCTGCTCCTTACACCATTGTCTCATCCACCCATTGAGACCTTGCAGTTCTGGCTGTCTTATTGGGCATGTGTGTGGAACTTGAAACACTTCAGGGAATGCTACTGTAGAGGTCTCGGACTTTAAGCTCTTACCTAGCAGCCTAAATTTGTCCTCCAGGATTTCTCTCCCACCTTTCCCTATGCCACTGGTACCTACATGCACCGGCTCCTCCCTAGTTCTACCTATAAGGCTATCTAGAGATCTGCTACCTTTGCAACCAGTGAGAAATTTACCATATGGTTCTTCTTGTCATCACAAACCCAACTATCTATATTTTTAATAATCGAATCCCCCACTACTATTATCTGTCTCTTCATAATGACAGGGGTTGTAGATAAATCTCTGCATTAAGCATCTTCACATAACTGTGTATCATTTACATATGACTTTGTATTATGCCTCTTCATATAACCTTGTATTAAGTCTTTCCATATATAACCTCTATTTTCATACAACTTCGTATGAAAGTCCTTTGATATAGGAACTTTGTATTGAGCCTTGGTATAATGTTATAGCCCCTAAGGATAGTTAAGGTAGAAGAAAAATATCTTTTTGCTAGGAGTAGAATAAGATCTCCCCCCTTTTAATCAATTGCCCTGTTGAATGAATGAGGTGTGAATGAGTAAGGCGTGGAACGGCTGGACCTCCAGACAGCTGCAACAGTTGGAGAGGGGATGGAAGCCAGACCCAAGAACAATAAAACTTGTCAAGTGGGCTCATTAAAGAAGATCAGACATATTGATGGCCTTGGGAGTTAGAAGCAAGCACCTTCTTTTGAAAACACCCTCTTTGAAAATAAATGTGGCAGCTTTAAGACAACACCCAGAAGGAAGCGCCACAGATGACCAACTGACATAGACACAGATTTTGCATCTGGTATAGATTTGCATGAGAGGGAAGCTGCTATCAATGTGAGGTGTCTTGCAGAGGACCCTGGGTCTCATCTTGTCAACATCGGAGCATCGATCCGGATCGACAGAAGCCCGGCTCCACCCTTCCCCCATCTAAGTCACCTGGCCAGTGAAGTTAAGGGGAGCAACTAGTTGGTAACAACAACAAGACGGCGTGTGCTTGTGTGTGTATGTGAGTGCATGAGTGTAATATATATCATATGCATATGATAGTGTTGATTGATACATGTATTACCAATAAATGTGGGGCTTTGCCTTCTCCCCCCTGAAAAGATCCTGTGCAGTACTTTTAGTACAACAGGGTCCCTGCCCGGTAGATGTCCTCAGTTAGAGAGGATACCATGACATCATCCAGAAAGTGGGTCCCATCCCAACTATTGGATCATTTCTCTCCACTCCAGCTTGATGCGCTTCTGCCTGGAGACTTTCCTCCTCCTTGACAGCACAAGGGCAGTCAAACAGGAAGTGGAACTGCTTTATGTCCTTGACAGTCTCCTCAATGTACCTCTCTGTCTCCCTTTGCTTCTCTAGTTCAGCCACTGTGGCCTCAAGAGCACATACTCTGTCTTTGACAGCCGTGAGTTACTTGCCCTGCATGCATGCATACGCCACCTGTCCACAGGGCAGGTCATAGGTGCTGACACTGTGGGTGCTCCACCTATGGAAAATAAAACAGTGGGACAATAGTAGTTATGCAGCCCTGGCCACAGATCAGCAGTTCCAGGGTGGCCCCACCCCCACTGATCAGCTGATAGGCAGCTGTGCTTATCAGCTGTTTGGTGGGCTCTGCTAACTAGCTGTTTAGCAGTCCCGCCCCCACCTATCAGCTGTTTTGTGGCCCCTAGGCTAATCAGCAGCTGCGAGACTCTGCTCACCTGAGTCACCCTGTCTCCTACCTACATCTCCTGAACAGGCTCCTGCAACTCCCAGCCTGGCTTTAACTGCAAGCAGTAGGTCAGTCCTATTCCAGGCAGAGGGAGCCTGGTTGGGCTGGGTGTGTGTGTGTGTGCATGCAGTCTCACTGCTACTGCCCCTGCCCCCCCTTTTCTGCGAGTGCTGAGCTGCTCTGCTCTGCCTGGGTGGGGGGAGGGGTGTCTGTCCTCAGGGATGCTCTTTAAGAGGGGAAGGGAGGACTGTTCTGGTCCCCCCAGGATAGTAAAAATCTAGGGGCAAATTTGTCTCTCTCATCCCTCCCTTGCACCGATGCATCCTTTATCCAAAATACTCATTTGGCACGGATTTTAAATAGGTGTTAACAAAATCAGACAAAACACAGTTTTCCAAGTGTGATTTAAAATCCCTTCCCCTCTCCATTGCTCAATTTTCTGTCACTTGACTCTTGTGAGGTTATCATTTCACTAGTTCTCCTGTTATAGGCTTTGTCTAGACTAGCATTTGTCCTCCTGTTGTAATTGATTGCCAATTGCTTGTTAAGTGAGTATAAATGCTAATCTAGACACTCTGCAAATGTTTGTTTGTATCAGGACATGGGGGTTCAGCCTCCAGCAAACCACAAAACTTTGTGCTCCAGAACAAACATTTGTGGAGAGCCTTAGTTATCAACCTAATTAGTACTTTTGAAATTAGCTCAAATTATAACAGGACCACAACTCTCATCTAGACAAAGCCAAAGCATGAGTCCCCCAGGCTAGACAGGACCTGGATTTTTAATATAAAAAGAGGCAACATAAATGTATCTTCCTTCCCCAAAACAAACAAAAACAAACATACAAACAAAAAACCACCTAGGCCCCCAAATCTTTGTGCCTTCTTTACACATCAGAAGAAAAAAAAAAAAAAAAGCAGTCTCAGTTATTGCCCCTTTACAGATCATCTTTAAAAATGAAATTATCCTTTACATTCCTTATTTCCCCCCAAATTAGGGTAACTGCTTACTTTGTGGGGCTGAAAAACTGGATCTGGGTGTGAAAATTTGTCCCTTTCCACCATTGCATGTACTTATAGAACAGAATGCTCGAAGCACAACATCATAGGTTAGTGTAAGAGAAAGTTGATTAGGGAAAAGAGGCCATCAGAAAAGCCTTGTCTTGAAAATAGCCACAGAGCAAGATTTTTGAGGTCATAGAATCACAGAAGATTAAGGTTGGAAGAGACCTCAGGAGGTCATCTAGTCCAACCCCCTGCTCAAAGCAGGACCAACCCCAACTAAATCATCCCAGCCAGGGCTTTGTCAAGCCGGGCCTTAAATACCTCAAAGAATGGAGATTCCACCACTTCCCTAGGTAACCCATTCCAATGCTTCACCACCCTTCTAGTGAAATAGTTTTTCCTAATATCTAACCTAGACCTCCTCCACTGTAATTTGAGACCATTGCTCCTTGTTCTGTCATCTGCCACCACTGAGAACAGCCAAGCTCCATTCTCTTTGGAACCCCCCTTCAGGTAGCTGAAGGCTGCTATCAAATCCCCCTTCACTCTTCTCCAGACTAAATAACCCCAGTTCCCTCAGCCTCTCCTCGTAAGTCATATGCCCCAGCCCCCTAATCATTTTCGTTGCCCTCTGCTGGACTCTCTCCAATTTGTCCACATACTTCATGTAGTGTGGGGCCCAAAACTGGATGCAATACTCCAGATGAGGCCTCACCAGCGCCGAATAGAGGGGAATAATCACTTTTCTCAATCTGCTGGCAATGCTCCTACTAATGCAGTCCAATATGCCAGTAGCCTTCTTGGCAACAAGGACACACTGTTAACTCATATCCAGCTTCTTGTCCACTGTAATCCCCAGGTCCTTTTCTGCAGAACTGCCGCTTAGCCAGTAGGTCCCCAGCCTGTAGCGGTGCATGGGATTCTTCCATCCTAAGTGCAGGACTCTGCCCTTGGCTTTGTTGTTTAAGTGAGATACAGTCCCATTAAAAAAAATCATGTAGCATCCAAATTTTACACTTCTTATAACTCTTTTTTTTTTACACATATTTGGGGCTCAAACTCTGGCTCTGATCCTGAATTTACTCTCTCAGGATCAATCATGGATAATTTCCACCGCCCACTTCCCTTTTGGGGAAGCAATCAGGGCCGGCTCCAGGCACCAGCTTAACAAGCAGGTGCTTGGGGGCGGCCACTCCGGAGAGGGGCGGCACGTCCAGGTATTTGGCGGCAGTTCGGCGGAGGGTCCCTCGCTCCCGCTCGGAGCGAAGGACCTCCCGCCGAATTGCCGCAGCAGATCGCGATCGCAGCTTTATTTTATTTTATTTTTTTGGGGCTGCCTGGGGCGGCAAAACCCCTGGAGCCGGCGCTGGAAGCAATTATTAAAAAGCTATTCAGGGGCTGGGGTAGAATTTATGGTGCAAATGTAGGTCATTTGATCAAGAGGTTCCCAATATATGTCCTCCCCCTCTGCATTATGAGCTTCTTTTAATTTTCAAAGTACTCTAAAATCCACGTGCATAATGAGATTATCTAGGATATTGGTAATGCCACAACAGGCCAAATGGTGCAAGTTTGGAGAAATTTGGTTCAGGTGTTCCGCAGATAATGTCTCTCTCCTCCCCTCCCCCCCGCCCCCCCATAAGTAGAAGATTTTAATATTTCAGTTGCTCTATAACAATGGTGTTCCACAACTGAAACTGAGGTGGAGAGGAACTCCCATTGGCACGAATGGATCATTTTACACCACCCAGAACTATTTTGTTAGACTATTCATCTCTTTGGCATGTTCTAATTCATCTGAGGACACCCCACTGAGGTGAATGGACCATTCCACACACATCTACAGTACTCCTGTACTGCAGAGGGCTGTGCAGAGCCCCTTCCTTTACACTAGCTCCCTGCAGTAGATACAAAGTCTGGGGCTCCCTGCTATTCCTCTTGCTACCTCCAGCTGGTAGATGAGCTCCTCACAGCCCATCAGTTACTATCCTCCTTTCTTCCCATGGCCCTTCCAGGGGCATGGTGGGGCCAGGAGGAGGGCAGAGCTGGTAGCTAAAGTGGCATATCATTCCCTTCCCACAGGTGCCCTCCAATCATGCCCCCTCACTTGTTGTACCATAGCTACTGTGCTATATAATTGGTTATGTTTTGGCTATATACAGTGTATGTTTTATAGTAAAAATTAAGGTAATAAAATAAATGAATAGAAGAGTGGATACTAGTATTTGCCATTTTCTTTTTATTTATGTCTTGCAAGTAACAGACAGGATCTTGTCTGTGTCTGTTAATTAAATTAAAGAAATTTCAAAGGCCTAGGCCCCAATGTAGGAAAAAATAGTTGCAAAATTTAGTAAGGCCTAATTTACAGTGCCTTTTTTGTTCAACATAAAACACTGCTATTTGTTACCTTTTGAAGGTCTCTGTAAAGAACTCTTTTGTGTGTGAATAAGGAATGTATGTGTTAAGAAATAAGTGTAAAGCTGAACCAAATATATGAGGAAGAAACCAGAGACAGATGCAAGGGCACCAGGAGGCTGCAACACGCCCCTATTGAAATGTCAAAGAAGGGCAAATTAACGACTCTAAAAATAAGACAGGCACCTAAGAATGGGGACAAAATAGCTGTAATAAAAAAATAAAAAACAATTTAATTGTTGTGTGACGAGTGCTTGTTTTTTTAATTACAGCATAATGGAGCAAAACTCATTGGTCCTAATGAAGGAAAATCACTATATAAACAGGGTGCCTTACCATTAAACTTTGGGTTCGTCCTGCTAAGACTTCCCCAGAGCATCGTGTTGCGACTGACGGAACCCGGCTCCTCCCTACCTGTGATCAACCTAGCTGGCCACTAGGCTGATCCGGACTGGTAACTATACCATCGACTGGCGGGACAGTGTGCATGGTGTGTGTATGTGTGACTAAAAAGCATATGCTAATTGCTGTATTTTCAATAAATGTGGTGTTACCTTCTCATAGAATATCAGGGTTGGAAGGGACCTCAGGAGATCATCTAGTCCAACCCCCTGCTCAAAGCAGGAGCAATCCCCAGACAGATTTTTGCCCCAGATCCCTAAATGGCCCCCTCAAGGATTGATCTCACAACCCTGGGTTTAAGCAGGCCAATGCTCAAACCACTGAGCTATCCCTTCTCGCTTATAAATGATTTCATGTGCTTTGTATAAGCATAACATTTTTGGTGGAGAATTGCAAAAGGGGGAAGACATGCACCGTGATTGTTGAAAATACTGCTAAACATTGTTAAACAGTATACCATACGTATAAGGTCATCGATCATTCAGGTGTGCACACCCCTGGTCATAAAGATACCAGGCAGTAAAGAGGGAACCAGTGGTGGTTAATATTGTATTCACTGTTGGTATTCTATGAATTGAGAATTTTAATAATTAAAAGTGTTGTGGAAAATCGACCACACGATTGATTTTGATCAGACAGCCTGAGGCTCCTTTATTGATTAATCAAACATGCATGCATGGGGGAGTCAGCCAAGGCAGCCGAACCCCCCCGACAGAAAATACGAGAGCTTATATAGAATAAAACCACAAAATTACATATACTTCCTTAAAATTTTACATCCATATAAGGGATGAAGCAAAGCAAGCTTTTTCCTGTTTTTCTTAGTTGTGCCTTTGCGGTTTGCGCTGCCACCTGGCAGCTATTAATCAGACTGTTACAAAGGGTTAGTTCTGCTTCTATAGTTTCTGTCTACCCTTCTCCTTTTACCCCCCCCCCCCTTTCCTCCTTCCTCCAGGCCACACATACAGTTCATCTGACCATACATACAGTTCACTTGACCAAAGTTTAGCCAAAGCTTAGGCCTTAGGCCATTTTCCTCCACAAAAGGTATACACACCCTTGGTCGTAGCAGGGCTGAGAAAAAGGAGAAAGGTTTAGCATCCCTCTCTCCACCCTGGACTGCTGGGGGGAAATAATTGGAGGTGGGTATACCCCGGATCATAGTAAGGTCGGGCAGTAGGAGGAGGACTTAGAAATCCTCGCTCCAAACCGAAAAATCCTAGTTGCATACACCCTCAGCCGTAGCAAAACTGAGCACAAAAGAAGAACTTAGTGTTTCTCGCTCTGATCCTGGGAGGGATTTTTATATTTGGTGTATGAACCCCCGGTCATAGAAGTGCCAGGCAATAGGGGGAGAATTAAAGTCCTCACTTCGACCTGTCAGGGAAAAATTGCATAGGTGAATATACCCTCGGTCGTAGTAGGATTGAGCAGCCCAAAAGGTAGGGGGCTTAACGTTTCTCCCTCCTGCTCTGTCAGGCAGAGTTCTTTTTAGTGGGTATAGACTTTTGTGTTTTGTAAGTCCCAGCGTGAGCGTGGGCACAAAAAAGTTATAAAGGTAAAAGAAATTCATAAAAAAATATGTTCCAGCGGTATTTTCTATGTTAGACCCAACTCTGAAGAATATAGAAGTGTGGGCAAATAGTGGTAGCACCTGTGTAAGAAATGTTTAAAAGAAAGCAATCCAAAGATGGTACTTTGTTCAAAAAATTACTCCTTTTAAACAAATCTTGCTCTGTTAAACCAAACTCTGAAGGATATAGGAGTTTGGGCAGTGTAGTTTTTTGTTTGTTTGTGAGTAATATTGTGGTGATTTCACAATTAAAAAAAATGTTTAAGGAAGGGGACCGGAAGGGGTGGGGGCTAGTTAAGGACCCCATCCTCCTTGCTAAATTGGTAGTGGAACAAAGCCTGTGTCCATAAAAAGGGACGGTTCAGTGAAAAAAGCAGAATCGGGCCCAAACAAGCAGGCAGGCAACAAATAAAAAAATTAAAAAGCAAATTGAAAGCCCTGAGGGCATAGTGGCAGAAGTAAGGAAAGCAGTAAGTACAGGCATGGGGAATTCAAATCCCTGAAACAATAATGAAAATGGTAAAATCTGAGTTAATTAAGGTGTCATTTTAAAAAATAAGCAAATAATTAAAAAAAAAGTAAAAAGTTAACTCTACAGAGGCTAAAGGGAATTAAGCAGTTAAACTTTGTAAAAATATTTTTTTTAAAAGTGTTAAAAAAATTCTTGGTTTCTTTGCAGCTATTCTAAAATAAAAAAAAAAAAAAAAGGGGGGGGGCCCTTTTCCAAAGAAATGTTTGTAAATAAGCCAAGCAAAAAAACAACAATCTAAATTAAATTTGACTATGGACAATTTAGTCACATTTGTTAAAAGAACATAAGGGGTTTCTATTGGAACTTAACTGCACCTAAATGTATATAAAGTCATGGCTGCAGCAAAGCAGTCAAAACGAAAAAAATTCTGGATTTGTTGTTTGTTTTTTGGTAACAATATAGCAAATAAAAGCTATAATAAAAAAATAAAAAAACTGAGCCTTAGGGTGGCTCTATGTAATTAAACTGTCACTTTAATAAGCGTACATAAACTCTGTAAGCACAAAAAAAAGTTACACCCTTATGTAAAAATTAATATGGCTAATGTTATAAAAATTAAACTATAAAAGAAATCTGCATTTTCCCCAAAACATCTGCAGTATATATTGTAAAAGGGGTAAAAAAAACTGCAAAAACATACCATACTACTTAATTAAAATCCTATTAGGGCTCCAAAGGGAGCCACAATAGGTTGTTTTCTTTTTCAGATCGCTGTGTATTTTAAAAGCAAAAATAAAAAATAATCAGAACTCTGAAAGTTAATTGTTCCTTTTAAGACAGTCTCTAAGCTGCTAATGGCTTTAAATCCAAAAGCAAGCCAAAAAGCATCTGTGTTAATGCAAATTACCTAAATAATAATAAAAAAAACCTGCCCATAAATGGCAGCACAAAGTAATCAAAACACAAAACAAAACAAAACAAAACAAAAATAAATAATAAAGAAAGTAAGGGCACTGATAAAAATGCCGGCCCCTACCAATGCCCACTCTTTAAAAGTACTGCTAGAAAAATTCAATTTTCTTAGCCCATACATTTATAAATATGCTAAAATAACTCCCCCATTGTAAAAACTGCTAAAAAAAATAAACAAAATAAAAATTAAAAAAAAGCAAAACTCCGCTTTAACCCTGCTAAAACAGAAGGCTCTCACAGCCGCAGCCCTGGGTTTCCCTAATGAATCACAGCCTTTTGTTATTCGTTTGGCAGCTAATAACATAGCCTTGGCTGCCACACTATTACAAAATATTAAAAATCAAACATATAAAAGCCCACAACAAAAAAACAGACAAAAAAGCCATTTAAAATAGTTGGGTAAATACAATAGCCCAACAACACAGTATAGCAATCGTCACTAAAAGCATCGACACTAAGGCTTCCGAGCCAATGAGTGCTAATACAAATCACCAAACCCCCCCAAAAATAAAAAAGTAAAAACTAATTAATGTAGCCCATCAATTCATGCATACATTAAAAAAAAACAAAAAACCCTAAATAGGGTAAAACAAATTGCAAAGTAAAAAAATTCAAAAAATAATGTTAAAACTTGGGTAAAAAATTGCATTTGATGCACACAAAATAAAGCAGCCCATAATGCACCAGCAAAGGTACGGACCTTGACATAGTGGCCAAATTAATTTTATTAACAAATTACCAAAAAATAAAAAAATAAATCAATACTTGCTAGTAATTAATTCTTTTTCAAAATAAATAAAGGCATTTCCTACTAAACCCAACAGCACCAAGATGGTGGCTAAATTTTTTTTTAATAAGGTGGTGTGTAAATATAGTACCCCTAAAATAATATATTCCAATAACAAAAGGGCCTTTATAACATTTTTTACATCAATGTTACAAGCTTTAAAAATTAAACAAAAATTCCGTAAATCATACCCACCACAATCCTCAGGTCAGGTATAGCGCATAAACCACACCATTAAAAAAGCGCTGCAAAAGATGATAAACCACACCGGAAAAGACTGGCCAGACAAGCTGCCTCTAATTCTAGCAGCTATCTGCAGCAGCAACACTAAAAACCAAAATTCAGCCATTCCAAATAATGTTTGGACACTCCATGCATCTTATGATTGACCCTAGCCACCTAACACAAAATCGGGGAAAAACCCCTAATGTAACACAGCGTAAACATTTGCAGTGGCTTAAGCAGCTGCAAAAAAACAAAACCACTCTCCAATATAGGGTCAATCAAGCTATTAAACAAATAAATAAAAAAATCCATGCACAAAAGCATACTAAAGTAGCCCTATAAAAAACAGAAAATCAAATTATGTACCTCAAATTAAAAAAAAAGGGCCACTCCCTAAAATCAAAATAAACAAAACCCTATTCCATAGTGGACCGCCTCAGCCCACTGGTATACCATATTACAAAAAATTAAAAATTACAATAAGTACATGTCTCACAAATTAAACCTTTTGCATAATTAATAATGTCTTGGACTTTTTACAANTTTTTTTTTTTTTTTTTTGGCTGCCTGGGGCGGCAAAAACCCTGGAGCCGGCGCTGTTTGGCAGTCCCTGTTCTTGGGGGCCTTTTATTGTCCCGAATATTCAAAAATATCTTGGGGGAGCCCACCGCAATCTCTCCCCTGGTCAAAATTAATTCCCCCCTAACTAAGCAATCATAAATCCCCATCAAAAAAACAAAAATCCTCTTAAAATGGTCTAATAAAAATACAGATCAAGTCCTAAAGCCACTAAAAAATATCAATATCTATGCCTGGAAAGGGGAAGTGGGACTTAAGGTTCACCTTACAAACATCACAAAAATACCAAACCACTGGGTAATAGGGGTTAAAATAAAGGGTCCCTATGGGGACACCACCTAAAGTGCCAGCTACCCACAATTACCATATCAGTAAAATAAGCCTGTTAAAACAAAAACAATACTAACTGTCATAGTCAAATATTATCCAATACCTAACAAAAATTAGCTAATCATCTGCTTCTAAAAGCAAAAATAACTCAGTTTTAGCAAAAAAACCCAAAATATATATATATATAAAAAAATTCTTCAAATAACACATGCAAATAAAAATCTAATTAAAATTGTTAATTCTAAAAAAAACACCTCACTGCATATCATTGGTATCATGGTCTTACAGGCTGGTCACCCACTTCCAAAGGCATATTGTCAATGATGCTTCATCCATTGTTAATTGTATTGGTACTATCCTGTACTTCCCTAATTGAAATGTTCTGTATGTGTTGCTAAATAAAAACAGTGTTCGTTAAGTTGCAACCACAAGCTGAAATTGCCTCTCAATACATTGCTATAAAACAATTATATTAAATATAACCACTCAAAAATTGTTCTAAAAAAATCAAAAGGGAAATTATGTTGTACCATAGGTACTGTGCTATATAATTGGTTATGTTTTGGCTATATACAGTGTATGTTTTATAATAAAAATTAAGGTAATAAAATAAATAAGTTTTAAAATAGTAAATACTAGTATTAGCCATTTTCTTTTTATTTATGCCTTGCAAGTAACAGACAAAATCTTGTCTGTGTCTGTTAATTAAATTTTAAAAATTTCAAAAGCCTAGGCCCCAATGTAAAAAAATAGTTGCAAAATTTAATAAGGCCTAATTTACAGTGCCTTTTTTGTTCAACATAAAACACTGCTATTTGTTACCTTTTGAAGGTCTCTGTAAAAAACTGTTTTATGTGTGAATAATTAATGTATATATTAAAAAATAAATATAAAAGCCATAGCTAAACCAAATATACAACCCCCCCCAAACCCCAAAACAAATGCAAAAGCGCCAAAAGGCTGCAACACACCCCAATTGAAATACAGTATCAAAAAAGGGCAAATTAACAACTCTAAAAATAAAACAAACAATAAAAACAAAATAGCTGTAATAAAAAAAAAAATTAAAGAAAACAAGCACTCATCAAACAACAATTAATTACAGCATAATAAAGCAAAACTCCTTGGTCCCAATAAAAAAAAATCACTATATAAACAGGGTGTCTTGCCATAAAACTTTGGGTTCGTCCTGCCAAAACGTCCCCAGAGCATCGTGTCGCAACTGACAAAACCCGGCTCTTCCCTACTGGTGGCCATTAGGTTGATCCAAACTGGTAACTATAACATCGACTGGCGGGACAGTGTGCATAATGTGTATATATATATATATATATAACTAAAAAGCATATGCTAATTGCTGTATTTTCAATAAATGCGGTGTGTTGCTTTCTCCCCTATAGAAAATCTCATGTGCTTTGTATAAGCATAACACACTAACTTCTCCTCTTCAAGAAACAAGGGAAATTAACTGCCCAAAAACGTGGTTAATGCAGACCTTGTTTA